>QXVZ01003466.1:0-11899 GCA_008931825.1 Phallusia fumigata
ATTTGGTGTGTTTCAATCGTGTTTCAACGCAGAAGCAGCGGTGGTTTGCGAAGGATAACATTTGTGCACACTTGAGATCTATGTTTTGGTTTTTCAGCCAACTGGCCCAATGTTTTAATTTTGAAGTTACCCAAGTGGCTTGTTGTATCTTAATCCGGCTTTTGCAAATATTTGGTTTTAAAGCTGGAACAAGTACCCAGTAATGCTTTCGGCGACGGTGAAAGTTTACGAAATATTGTTTTTTCGAAGGAATCGTCGTCAGGAACGATGGACCGCAAACAGTTTGAAGAGCATTACCTCAAACTTTTCACGCACGACCCGGAGAAGAAATTCGCCGATCACCTTTTTAGGATATTCGACTTTAACGGAGACGGTAAGGGAGCCGTTAAAGCCAAACCACAGCAACGTACCTTTAACAAAATTACCGATCTTGAAACAATGCTTTTAAGAGTTAATTCTGGTTTAGCGTTATTTAAGCATGTCAAAACTTCGGAGAAATTTTTCAGTTGCGATTGCATTGAAATGACGTCGAAACTTTTAGAGCCAGTGCAGTCCTGCCAGACTTTAATACAAAAAAAGTTATTACGTGTCACCAAACTTTTTTCAAAGTCAAATACCAATCAAGTTCATTTACAATATTTTCATTGCGACGTCATAACACTTTTAATTTTGACAAATTTAGCCATAACACGCCGCGTTGCGAACCTTTATGCATTTGTACCAAATTCCAAAGCGTTCGGTATGCACGATTTTAATTAAACGGTATAACAGAAACAATTGGTAGTTTGATGGCAAATATACTTGAGCCAACAAACAAAAGTGTTAAAAATAGATTTATAAGGGCCACTCAAAAGAACCTCAAGGGCCGGTGTTGGTTGGGCAGCCCTATAGTTTAGTGTGATATTAATATTGATTCAAGAGAATTGACTTGGGTGCTATTGATGAGCTACGACCACGGCTCCAAGGCCAGCACACGCACATCAATAACAAATTGAATATTCATGTGCATCGCGAAATGAGCCTATGATAAGTAATGCATTAGCGGCAAAATGGCAAGCGCCGTATAAGTTTCAACGCACTAAAAGGTTGACTAAGACCTCGGAAGCAATATCCCGATGCTGGCTATACACCTTGCCGCTGCAAGATCGATTTCCTTTCAAAGCGATTTGCTATCCGTGCGGCTGTGGTGGTATGATACAATTGCGGATGCCATAGGGGTTTAATCATGAATCCCGGCACGGTACTGTATCATATTAAAAAGTCACGACTAGAAAATGTGGAAAATCGATATGGCGAGTTAATACGTTTGATGGGACTTGATATAACATGAACTCGCACCTGTTGCATTGCAAAGCAACATTGTATGTTTTGCCCTTCGACTTTTGCGAATGTATTGATTAAACCGCCAGTATCTGCCATGCGATATCTCTATACTTTTGCGTGATTGTTCAATATATATTTATAGGAGTTCTAAACAAAAGACGAACCGCTTCATAGCTGTGTCGCATCGCAATATATTATCAATTGCAAACTTTAACAGTCCATGTTACATATTTTCTTCATAAGCGGCTGCAGTACGTGCTTTACTATATCAGTGCGTTTAAAACCAAACCACATATTTACAAACCATGCCAAATTTGTAATCGCAATTTGTTTGCTTAATTTTCAGACGAGCCACACAATCAATGCAGTAAAACAACAATTTTTAGTTGTGAACGAGTAAGGCCCAAAAAAGTTTTTCGAAATTCTGCACATTTTAGCAGGGTAACATTCACTAGTAAATGAAAAGGTCAGAACTATCATAAGTTACTAGTTAACACTCGGCGTTATTACCAGGCTTCATCAACTTCAAAGAATTTGTATGCGGGTTGTCCGTGACGACGCGAGGCACTCCTGACGAAAAACTGATGTGGACTTTCAATGTGTACGACGTCAACAAAGACGGCACCATCACTCGTGACGAAATGACCGAGATAATGAGAGTAAGTGTATATTAAGTGTAAACACTGGGCACCTTTCGTGGCCTGTCGCCTAATTGCGGGTTGCGTGCAAGGCGTGCGTGGAAACGTGTTAAAGGGCCAAATAATTTATGTGCTGAAAACACGTTGCACGCAGTTTATTAATTGCTTGAACGACGCCAAATGTGTTCCCCTAAAAAAACGTGACCAGTGGGTATTTATGAAAGCATTTGCTCTTAGTATATTGTTGCCGAAAGCTGTAACACTTACTTCATTTAGGTGAACAAAACCGTATAGCCAGTGTTTTACCAGTATATTTCTACATGGAAATGGATTTTGATAAATTTTAAACATAAAAAGATTAAAACTACAGGCGCAACCAATCGGCAAGTGGGTTAAGTCCCCAAAACGGCCCAACAATTTTGTACAGGTTAAACTCGTTTTTATATCTTTCTCTTGTTTGTTGTTGATAAACTTTTGTGACTATTGACCGTACTAGCCATTACCTCAATTGCCCACGGCAATTGTCGACCTTTATACGATTTGCACTAAATCCCGAAAATAGAAATTCCGTTCNGCAAAGCAACATTGTATGTTTTGCCCTTCGAGTTTTGCGAATGTATTGATTAAACCTCCAGCACCTGCCATGCGATATTTTTCTACTTTTGCGTGATTGTTCAATATATATTTATAGGTGTTCTAAACAAAAGACGAACCGCTTCATAGCTGTGTCGCATCGCAATATATTATCAATTGCAAACTTTAACAGTCCATGTTACATATTTTCTTCAAAAGCGGCTACAGTATACGTGCTTTACTATGTCAGTTTGATTAAAACCAAACTACACATTTACAAACAATGCTCAAATTTTTAATCGCGATTTGTTTGCTCAATTTTCAGACGAGCTACACAATCAATGCAGTAAAACAACAATTTTTAGTTGTGAACGAGTAAGGTTCAAAAAAGTTTTTCGAAATTCTGCACATTTTAGCAGGGTAACATGCACTAGTAAATGAAAAGGTCAGAACTATCATAAGTTACTAGTTAACACTCGGCGTTATCACCAGGCTTCATCAACTTCAAAGAATTTGTATGCGGGTTGTCCGTGACGACGCGAGGCACTCCTGACGAAAAACTGATGTGGACTTTCAATGTTTACGACGTCAACAAAGACGGCACCATCACTCGTGACGAAATGACCGAGATAATGAGAGTAAGTGTATATTAAGTGTAAACACTGGGCACCTTTCGTGGCCTGTCGCCTAATTGCGGGTTGCGTGCAAGGCGTGCGTGGAAACGTGTTTAAAGGGCCAAATAATTTATGTGCTGAAAACACGTTGCACGCAGTTTATTAATTGCAAATGTGTTCCCCCTCATGAAAACGTGACCAGTGGGTATTTATGAAAGCATTTGCTCTTAGTATATTGTTGCCGAAAGCTGTAACACTTACTTCATTCACGTGAACAAACCACAGACAGCGTTTTACGAGTATATTTCTGCATGGAAATGGATTTTGATAAATTTTAAACATAAAAAGATTTAAAAACTACGGGCGTAACCAAGCGGGGAGGTGGCTTTTGTTTAAGTCCCAAAAACGGCTCAAAAATTTTGTGCAGCTTAAACTCGTTTTTATTTCTTTCTCTTGTTTGTTGTTGATAAACTTTTGTGACTATTGACCGTACTGGCCATTACCTCATTTTTTGCCCAAGGCAATTATCGACCTCTATACGATTTGTACTAAATACCGAAAATAGAAATTCCGTTCCTGTATGCACATTACAGTTATGTGGAGTCTTTCGCCAGATGGTTTACAAACCAAGTCGATATAGGAAACAAGCATTCTGATTAACTTCGTGCTTATCCCCAGCGGAGCTTTCGTGGTGATTTTGGCACAGTTTTGATTGTCATGTCGCATCAGCGTGCTGAACACACACATGTGGTTCATGGGGGTATGCACCGAATGGGGTTGTTTAAGTTTATCAAACACCAGCATAACTTAGTCTCCGTAAAGATTTTCTTCTGCATTTAAACAAAAGCAGGATTTTTGATTTAATTTGAAAGAAAACTAAATTTGTTACCTTAATCATAAAAACTTTTCAACAAAAATTGGCAATTTTTAAACACTTGTGGTCTGAGATATGACACCCTTTTGAGTAGATTGCACGCAACAATTGAAACAACGCCACTGCCTGTCAGGTGAGGTTTGAATTAATGTGAAGCAGCATAGAAGTCTTTTGTGCCATGAAACGATAAAATCTTGACGCCTACTTTCACGCTCTGGACATCGTCCTAAAAAATCGAAAAACATGGTACTACATGCCAGTCAAGTTTGCTTTTAGCGGGTTTACACATTTACCCGAGCAAAGCTTAGAAACAAAACATGCAAGTTCCTTAGACCACATAATGCATTCAAGGCGCTCTAGGACGGGAGCTCGAGGCTTAATTTAATGTATGTGAAATGGCAGTATGATACAAAAATCAAATTCAAAATTACCATCTGAACTGGTGCAAAAATGCCATTTCCATACAATAGGTGATTGTAGATCGGTTTACGGTTCATGTTAAATAATGACTAAGTCAATGAGTAATGGTCATTTCAAAGGTCGTGCGATGTGTTGCGTCACAATCACAACAGAGCATGTGTTTTTCCAGTTGTAAGTATTAAGCAGCAGTGACCGTGTATAACGACCAATACGTGATTGTTCTGGTGTAACTAACACATACGGAAAAAGGTATCTTACACAATTGGACCGAATGTTTTTTGTTTGTTTAACCTCTAAATGTAGGAATTTCCTTATACAGCAAAGGATTTTATGATAAGTGTGGTATTTCTTTTGTAGATAAACCAGTTGTTCCAAACGTTTTAATGTTACCTTTTGTCACTTTTTGTCTAGTCGGGGAGGAATGAAAAGTTCTAAAATAGGCAAGGGGGAATGTATTAAAAAAGGTTGGGAACCACTGTGTTAAGAGAAAGTGTCTAAGAAATTCCCCCTTCACGGGCTGCTTTGCACACATCGGCGCCTGTGTGTTTTACTTCTTTATTATCCCTTTGAATGGCTTTTGCAGTTAAACTATAAATAGCGCAGCCTCAATGCCAAAAATTTTGGCCAATTTTCAAAAGGATATTTTCATACGAACGTAGCAGCAAATCACGTAAACGAAAGCTTTATTTTCGTGCATCAAATCTGAAAAATGGCAAACAACGAGCCGCATTGCGATTCAAGCACTTTAGGGTAGTCAGGGGCTTTTGTTTTGTCTTGTAAAAAACGTTTGTTTCACGTACACGGCAACGTAGAAAATCATTTAGCATGAGTCATGAAGTATTGTCGCTGATACGCAACTCTGTGCCCAAACAAGGCTACCGTGAAATGACCTGTGTGCGGATATCAATTGCTTGCAACTTCAGCACTCACGAACGAAAGGAAATGCTTGCAGTAATGAGAAATGTTACGCTGCGTTGACAGTTGTTGATAGATAAGAACGATAACTCAGTTGTAAAAGAGTTAGATGGGTAAGGTCGCAAACTTTACAGGGCGCCGACTGGTTGGTGATGTCGGGTTGACAGTTCTATGGGAAACACATACTGAGTTGTTGATGGTTTGCCTTGTTTCCTACCTAGGCGATTTACGCGATCAACGGAATTAGTGAACCGGAACAACTGGAGAGTGGAAATGACGCGTTTGAAGGACTCGACAGCAATCAGGACGGTATGTCAAGAATTTGAAATTTCACTCATTTAGATTTTTGCAATGTACGCGTGTTAGAAAATCAAGCAACAAATTTTTGTTTGTGAATGCCATGTGACGTTTTAAACGATATGACCACGTAATCCATTAGCATGTTCGTTTGTATTGTTTTGCAGTAAGTTAAATCATTAGATCGAAAAATATTATGTGCGAAAATTATCACAAAACGCGCATTCTGTGGCAAACGTGTTGCTATAGCGCCACTTAGTGTCTGTATGTTTGTTTAAGGTAAGACGCACGATGGCACTAAACGGACGAAAGTAATGGTCTCATACTTTTTTTAGGTCTCATATCAGTTGCCGAGTTTATAAAAGGAGTGAAACGAGACAAAAGACTCGTGGAGATGTTGACAAGGACAACAAACATATAGTTGTACCAAGGAAGGAAAACCAGACACTGAACAAACAAATGGTGAAATCACCAACACCGGGCCCAAACCACAGACCCCCGAATTTCCTGCAAACAGAGTGAAACAGGAATTGATGCACATTGAAAAACAAACTCAGATGTGGTGCGGACTAAAAAGGCACCAACATTTGTGGGAAAAATCGCGATGCTGTGATATGGGCGAATTGCACTCTAGAAATCTATACAGGAAAATGTTTAATTAAAAGCGAAGAAGAAATACCCAAGTTGCCAAACCAACTCNTTTGCAATGTACGCGTGTTAGAAAATCAAGCGACAAATTTTTGTTTGTGAATGCCATGTGACGTTTCAAACGATATGACCACGTAATCCACTGGCATGTTTGTTTGTATTATTTTGCAGTAAATTAAATCATTTGATCAAAAAACAAGATTAGATTATCACAAAATTCTGTGGCAAACATGTTGCTATAGCGCCACTCAGTGTCTTGATGTTTGTTTAAGGTAAGACGCACGATGGCGCTACACGGACGACGGTAATGGTCTCATACTTTTTTTAGGTCTCATATCAGTTGCCGAGTTTATAAAAGGAGTGAAACGAGACAAAAGACTCGTCGAGATGTTGACAAGGACAACAAACATATAGTTGTGCCAAGGAAAAAAAACCAGACACTGAACAAACAAATGGTGAAACCACCAACACCGGGACCGAACCACAGACCGATTTTCCTGCAAACAGAGTGAAACAAGAATTGATGCACATTGAAAAACAAACTCAGATGTGGTGCGGACTAAAATAGCACCAACATTTGTGGGAAAAATCGCGATGCTGTGATATGGGCGAATTGCACTCTAGAAATTTATACAGGAAAATGTTTAATAAAAGCGAAGAAGGAATATCCAAGTTGCCAAACCAACTCCATATGGTAATTTGATCGTGTAATAATTGTCTTGGTCATCATAAATGTTTTTGTCTGCAATTATATGTTGTTTTTTATGTGTTAATTGAAAGTTTAATTAACTGTATTATGTCGGGAAGCCGTTACAACGCGACGCCGTAAAGGGTCCGATTTCTTTGCAAGTCAAAACCCCTTACACAAAACTTTAATTTCCCTGCCCGCAATCAATATATAGTTAACGTACCACAAAAAAATATCCAAGAACCAACTGCACAAAAAGCAATACAGGTAACACATTTACCATTTTACTTTTCGACATTTTCGGATGCATTGTGAGCACGAAATATTTCTTACTCTGTTCTGTACATCACTGAAAAAACTCGCAGCGCTTTGGATGATCGATTTTAATTATATGTGTATATTTTGGTAACGCTTTGTGTAGAGTCCTATTATTTTCTTGTCATTGTTATGCGACAGAAACGTTTTGCCGCGCGCTCTTTCGAATAGATCAAACCGTATTTTTGCCTTTGACCGATCTCATATACATATATACATAGATATGTATATTCACACATTAGCATTGCGTGTGTTCTATTGTTACTAGTACACTGCGCTATATTTCGTCGCATGGTGGCAACTATTGCGCAATACCAACCAGATATTGCGTCACCACAAATATATTGGTGTAATTTTTTGTCGCTTTCGTAAAGCCTGGTTCTTTTGTAACCGATTTGCGAAAAGCAAGTTTTGGCAATTGAGTAAAACAGTTATTAGTACGATAGCGCTAGCAGAAAGAATAAGCAGATCTTATTGGACTTTTAAAATGCTTGCTTAGCCTGCTGACTCTAATTGGGCCAGGCGTGTAATACACATCTAACAGCAAAACAGTTTATTTTCGATTAAAAATCTGATAATCTGCGATTGATTGACAACTCCGCATCTGCGCATCCTGTATGACGTCACAAATTGATGAGTAGGCCCGACGTTTAAGCAGAAACAGCCGGGAAATGTTAGTACCGCATCAGGTGACAGTACAGCTAAGCCATCAGCAAGCGGTTATGTCCCATACTACTCTTGTTGTGGCGAATCGCCTGGGTTGTATAGAACATATAGGTATAGAATAGAACTATAAAGCCTCAAACATCAGCTCATGTTTGGCTATCGACAGGATTTGGCGATAGACTGCAGAAAGAAGCACTCCTAATCCAAAGCAGCAGCAGTTAGATGGTTTAACTAGAAATGGTTTCACTACGTTCTTCCATGTTAAATGTATCATTACAATGGTGTCAGGTCCCAATAACACAGGAAGTTCATTTCATGTATGTAAGGACAGGTTAAGAAGTGCCTTGGAAATATGTAATACAATACTCTGATTGGTTGTTGATTATTTGTGTTGACCTTATCAATGCAAGGGACAGAGGGAATGCATTATTATATTACGTATAGTTGCACATTTTTGTACAAAACCTTGTTTTTTGAAAAGATTAGCAAGTCAGTTTGAACCGATACGATTAAACCATCATTACTATTTATACTTGCTGCAGGAACTTACATTCGATGTTGGTTTACTAGTTTTATTGTTTCATAATGACTTCCAAAAATAGATTTCACGTCGCACGAGATTGCGTTGGTCGTTAAATTACCAAAAGCGTAGTCAATGCACTAGGTCACCCGGTGTTGAGAAGTTTTAATAGCACCATTAAACGGTGTTGCGGGTAGTGGGTCAAATAAAGCAAAGTTCAACTGGCTGACACGACCAGAAATGAACTTTTGTAATCAAACCGCAAACCTTATCTGGTAATTTTTGGATCTATTGGATTTTGAGATGCATAAAAATGTACCTACATTAAGTGGAGCACACAGAATTGTCCCCAAAGCGTAGTATTTCCTCCCAAAATTAATGTTCGAAAAATGTGTTTTAACCCAAACAATGTTTTTGTCATTTTTAAATGGCCCGTCGAGCGGTTTTACTATTTTCTGAAACAATTTACTGTAACTTAATTCTCCTAAAATACAATGAAAACACGTTTTGTGAACATAACGACTGGCCCCGTGACAGGTTTATGGACCCATCGTAACATATCCAGCTACCAGTAGCTATCGTTTGACAGCAGTGCATATCGGTGGGTTGCAAGCAACTGAGCAAACCAAGAAGCGCGTAGGTTTAGGCCCACAGCAAAACAACACGCCGTCTCGAACCATGCTGACCCATAGCATCGTTCCGCTATGGACCTTTTTATTGTGACGTTTCCCTGTTAGCGGTAGGCAAGCTTTTGCCAAATTCTTGAGTGGCCATTGGTGCTTGCATAACCCTTAGTAGTGTGTTTAAGTTTTTTTTCTGACATTGAATTTGTTTGAAGAATGGTTTTCACATTTTCGACTGGTTTCATACGATAGTTATGGTCGTGCAGCGGAAATATAGGTTCATCCAAAATTGAAACACAAACACAACTTTCATCTGGCAAAATTTAATAACCGAGATTCCTAATATCCATTTCAACAAACTTTACGATTAAGTGTTTAATGGTGAGGAGAAGCTAGGAGCGTTTTACCCAACCGCCGCAAACGTAATTAAATTAGAGACTCTATATTCGTCTCATGTTTCTGTGCCTATAAAGGTGGTAGTCTCCCGTTCCTGGCGACAAATTCTCCAAAGCGACGGATTTCGCACAGTTGTGCACGGGCTTGTAATGAAATTCAGTTCCACAACGGATACCGCTGGTGCTTGTTATTAAATCCGCTTTGTTTAAACGCTGGTATGCGATAAGTTGGAAAGTGATTTAGTAGAAGGGTAGACTGGCGATTCTGAACAGATGACTGTTAGGGGCCCGCTTTAAAGATTGATTCGAAAGATATTTTTCGCATCTATTAACCAGCAAAATTGGAGGTTGTGTTAGGCGACAATTGCAAATTACCAGTACATAAACGAGTTGAGGTTCTTGTGGTGTTGCATATTGATCGTAATCGATTGAAAAAGTACGCTATCGAGCAATATATACGCAAGAAAGTGTAGGAAGTTTCAAAACTCAACCAAAAGTAAATTAAAAGTAAAAATGTATAATGACGAAAATTATATTTGTGCAAAATATTTAGGGCAAGCACGGCTGTGTAACTTACAAGGAAAGATGTTAAATTGAGCCGCGCCAACATGGTTTGTTTATTAAAGCATTATCGTATTAAATAGAATACAGTTGGGCAACATCAATCCACTTTTTGTTTTCGACTTTCAAACCTCCCTGATGGTAAACAGTTAAGAATGTCTAATAAAACGTTAACATACGAGCTATTCATACTATTACGTCGGCTTAATAAATCCCAGTTGGGTCAGGTTTTTATGCAATGTTGAGATTGCCTACAGGCAAGGAGTCAGAAATTTTGCCAAAACCACCCAAGCGCATCCATTATCTTGTGATGCGTAAAAACCAAAACATTACTCTTTTTTGTTCAATGTAAAGGCAAGGTTTCTGACAACAATGCAGTGCACACAGAAGCAAGAATCAAGCCCCATTTCTGGCGATTGTTGTCGAATGAAACGGTGCTAAAATATCTCTGTGCAAAACCTTGTTAACCACTGCTGTACGCCGTGTTCGGTAGAGCGAAAAATGGTCAAGTTTCTGAGGAAGCAACCGCGCTTGCTACAGGTTAAGGCACAACTACTACCAACGTTTGTGACGAGCACAAAAGGAGGTGTATCAACAGTATCAGATTAGATCACTAGTTAAACGCGGAAGTTGTACTGCTGCACGTTAAACTACAGTCAGGCGTTTAGTATATGTTTTAATTAGCGTGAAGCTTGCTAACAGCAAGAAGTGGAGTAACAACCTGAAGTAAAGAGGCTGAGAAGGTTGTTTAGCAGCAGTCTAAAGCAGTCGACGAGCAGATTGGGGTGGGTGCACCTAACTACATTCATTACAAAGACGTTAAATGTAATGTGTAATCCAAAAATAGAGTGCAGATAAGCAGATCTGCTACAAGCAAAGTGTATGGAATACCGCTTCCATGTCCGTGAACTATGAAACTTAAACTAAAATTGTTGATTCTTTGGCATCACGCTAAGCGTACCTTGACACCTGTGGGGCATTGTTACCGCGTCAATCGTATTGTCTTGCAGCAAACGATCATTTATAATTCAAACGCATTGAATAATTGATTGAATTGCTGTACCTCGCGGTCTGATATCTGATATAAACGAATTTAAGAAACATCTCAATGGGAGCCGATCAAAGTGCACTCAACCCCAAGGACTTGGCCGATTTGACACGAATGACCAATTTTTCGGATGGTGAGCTGAATAACTGGTACAAAGAATTTAAGCAGGCAAGTATGTGCTTCCTAAAATCATAATTCTTTTTGCGCAGCCAATAAAGCAAAATTGTTTGTTAAAAAGTGGAACTTACCACTTTTAGTTTCAACTTTCTAGAAGGCCGTTTGGACGTCAACAGAACCTGCAATGCGCATGCTAAATGTACATAAGCCAGCCCAAAATTTTGGTGTTTTATAATTTTTTTCAGGGGTAACCTATACCTCGAAGTACAACTTGAATATTGTTTTCGGGGGTAACCTACCTTAATCTACAACGTTTAGATGCTTTTCAGTGGTGCCTTACCATAATGTACAAATTGGAGAATTTTTGTTGGGGCAAGTCCCCTTGTTTCCAGTCATGGTTCTATTTTTTTTAAAACATTAAGGGAACTTCAAGCCGATTTTTGACTCGCGTCGAGTTTATACGAATATTTGAGAAGAACTTTCCTGACAGCGACCCTGACAAGTTCGCTGACCACGTATTTCGAACGTTCGACGTCAACAAAGATGGTAGGCTTTAGAAACAAAACCGCATGAAACCACTAACCGCGTGATGTTGATTGTCAGTACGAGGTAAATAATTTAACATGCTCAAATAGGAAGTCGGGTATGTTACCAGTCTGTTTTT
>QXVZ01003467.1:10115-37772 GCA_008931825.1 Phallusia fumigata
TTCAGTGTAACTTTTTGTCCCGGTTGATAATTTGGCACCTGTCCTGGTTTTCTCTTCTTTTGCCTTTTTCGTTTTAGGTTTTGCTTTTTTCCTTCATTCTGCTGAAAGGATGCGTTATTGCGATTTTGGATGTGATGTCGCTCAATCAGATAATTTTCCATTTCTTGTTCAATTGACTCTTCTGGTTCTTTTTCCTAAAACACCAAAATTTTCTGGAATAAATTAAAGGTGAGTCTAAATGAAGTAATTTGTGTGTTGGCCCGCAGTTCAGTTTTGAATTATATTCTATCCACACTCAAGCTAAGCACAATGATATGACAGCCCTCACATTGTTTTTTTAGGGAAAGTTTTCTGCTAGGGGACAAAAATGTATTTGAATTTGACATAGGAAAGAGCCCAGAGGCACACTTACAACAGTTTGTTCCTCTTCTGAAGAACTCCATGAAGGATTTGACTCTTTTCTGTCTTTATATGCAAGTTCTAAAGAAAATGATTCTGGGCCCCTGCAGATTTAAATGCACAAATTACAAATCAAACACATTTACATATTAAGCTCCTTTGGCCTAGGATTACATAACAGTTTATGTAAGTCTGCAAAAACTCCTTGTTATCAAAACAATGAAGTCCCACATACAAATTTAGCATATTATACTTGAGATTTAAGCCCAATTTTTGGTCAAACCAATTAATCTTGCTTTAAGAAAAAATTGCATTTTTACAGAAGCAAAAATGCAGTTTGCACAGTCTGAAGGGTGGAAAAATCTGGCCTGCCTATGAGATGTATAAATTATTCAGGGCAAGTGATAAACATTATTCATAAAACTTATTTTGTAACTAAAAGAAACAAATCGTAAGTTACTTCTTTATGGAGAATTTGAAACAAATACACAATTTTTCAGCAACTGATACATAAAATTTGGGTTACAAGCTGTGTATATTACTTTTCACTTAGTNTACCGCCCACCAGCGGTACAACAAAAACTGCGTGTTGGCAATTAACAAGCAAAGAAACGAGAGGAAACAAAGTGTTCCTTAACATAAACTGGTCAAAATACTAAATTTTGTTGTTTCGGGACGACTTAACCGAGGGTCCGAGGTTGTGGGTTGTAATCCCGATCGTTCCATTCATCCAGTGGTCACGTGATTTTCCCAAACCTTCACCTCAAAGTTCTACGGCAAACTCAATTCTGCAACGTTCAGCTTGTACCGGGACCCACACCTACGTAACACGTTTGTGACGTCATATGACGACGCTTGGCGTTTTATTTCGGCGGCGTTGATAACACAAGGGTTGGTAAAACGAAAATGTCACTGAAAGAAAATCACTCTCGCCCGTCGGAAGGTGTTTGCTGCATTGAACGTGAAACAAAAACGTTCAGACGATAATTCAAAACGAACTTAAAGGTAACGTAGGTCTGACTACGACAACAGAGGATGTCCAACGTATTTCACTGTGGTTATAATACAGCAGTGCTGCAAACTGACCAGCAAATTCAACAAGTTGGCATTCCTGCTAACCAAAACAAAGATCAATTAGGCTGATATACAATGATCCGAAAAAAGAAACTGATATCGAACCCCAGTCGACGGGAACCGGTTCCACGTCACGTCCATCGTTTCCTTCCCAACCGGAAGTGGTAACAAAACCTTGGAACTTTTTTTATCTCAACAAAAAACAAAAACTTTCATCCAAACGTTTCCACCATATCCGCACCCGGTGATTCCCTATCCATGACGTCATGAGATAAAGTCACCACACTCTCTCCACCCTGATCCATGACGTCACCCGCAGTGACGGAGGTGGACGTAAAATGCGCCATCGAGTGGTCGGTGTTCATTGAGGGGCTATTTTGTGGGGTTTCCCCTACATCGAGCGGTGTGGTTTGTTGTTTTTTGGCTTGTTTCGATGCAAGCCATTGTTCCTTTTCACGCAAAGATTCCGCCTCGAAGACTTTCTGTTTGTGAAATTTGCGTCAGGCAAAACTGCCGCTATTATTTTAATATGGCCACTAGTAATGTATGGCTACTTGCACATAGCGTTTTTGCACAAGATAATTTCTAAATCTAGTGGACATAATTGCTGGGTTTACTCACATTTATTGCAGTCTGGTCCAGATCATCATCGCTCCTGACCAAATGTATGAAAGTCCCACCTGGCGTTCTCCTTCTATGTCCCTAAAAATCACAAAATCATTTTGTTAATTCACAGAGCATTGCACAATTGTGGGCAATGGACACCGACAAAAACTGATAAATTGTATTTCAGTTTAGTCAGATTCATTGTTACATGCATAAGCTTTGTTTTTGAAAAAGCATCACCACTTCACTTTACTGCAGTTTACAATATTTAGCCTGTTAACATTGTGAAAAAAGCATAAATCAATTAAAACCCAACCTGTAATGTCATTAGGCCACCATTCATTTCCAGTGCAGCCGTTTTCTCAAACAAAAATAAAGATTTTTCAATTCCCATGGTTGCAACAAGAGCTCNATGTGATTTTTAGTTTATCAATTAGTGTTTCTGGTGAAAGAAAATACCATGAGTTTTCTTTAAACAAATTGGAGTTAACGAAGTTTAAATTAGAACAGGGGGTGATGATATGCATATGTAAATGTTCGACACTGATAAAAGGTGGCATATGAAATCCGTAGCGAACATGTTGTGCATCTAAACCCAACTCTTGGACATAGGACACACCAAAATCATACATTTCCTGGACCATACTAGCGTGGTCCGCTCCGTGCAGGGTTTTAGGGTTAGTTATATGATTTCTTGGCACAACAAGAAAATGATGTTTAGCTGCTGGCCTAATATCACTAAAGACCGCAAAACGTTCATTGTACTTTAATATTTTACTGTCCTTTTCATCGCCTTCAAGGGTTTGAAGAACTTTGCAGAAAACACATTCCTGGGGCGTAGTAGACCAGTTTCCCATCTAGTCTGAATTGTTAAATCTTAGTCTTGTGTATGATTCACATTTGTCAATATTTTATACTTTACGCTAAACATAAAAAAACGTTGAATAAGCCTAAAGTTTGCAAACAACAAAATGTACTCAACCACAGGTGCCGACGGACAAAAAAATTATTCCGCATATTAATCCTACTAAACAATAAACGTTTTAATACAAAAATTTTTTTTCATATCAGTCCTTGAAAGCCAAAGCTAGACAGTTTTCACATCCCCAAATATAAAAAAAATTATGTCACGCTTCACCTATCATAACAAATCCCATGAGCCTAACGCTATATGTTGATTCTTGCTTTGGAGAAGTTTTTTTTAGAAAGCCAGCCGTCACAACACGGTTTAATTTTTTCATGAAAGTATTGCTATTGGGATTTAACTGGTAATAAGAACGCACTTTTCGAAAAACAGTAAAACGGCAAGCACGCCTTAATAAGTATTACATTTCTAAATGTCTTCTTAAAAAAGACCAGTCGAAGTGCAAAATGATCGGTGACGTCACGTGACGTCACACGATTCCTTACATATTCTCAGGATTCGACGGTATGCTTGATCATCGTAACCATAGACCAAATACAACCGCAGTCGTGGATAGCGAATTCGTTATCAAATACGTGTATAGTGAATAATTGGGCTGCGCGTTATTCAACATGGGGTTTATCGACTGAAAGATGTGGGAAAATGGTCTTCCAATTATAAGTGCCTTGCTTTCGAATCTTGATACACGCCTAGTGGGAGTGATACATCACAATGTCTCTTTTCTACGTGGTGGTAACATATTAGCAGATCATTAATCTCGGATGGTGGACTCCATTATTCTGAAGTTTCTGTTGGGAATTTTAGACGGTAGCGGAGACTCCAGTGCCCCATTCTGGGTCCCGTGGGGTCCAATCAAGGCCCGAACATTGTCGCATTAATAATTCTGAGCCAAGGGGAAGCAGGGTGAGTGGGAGATCGATGGACGAGCAACGGCACACCGAAGAAAAGTGATCAATATAAAGAAGTGTTTTGCAGACACCTGATAATAGATCCCAACCCCATTTCCTCGCGATGAGTTGGGTTCATTTGTAGCGCTGCTTGACAGGGGGGCTTTTCGGGTCATGAGCTATTAGATCAGGGCATCGGCACTTTGAGAATTAGATCGATTAATGCGATAGCGCATTAAAGACTGCTTCGGTCATTGACCGCTAATTTATCGCATATAAAAGGTTCGACATATCGCTGCTGATTCCAGAATGACAGGGGAAGATGGGGTGCAATGGCCCAGGTGGATTGACATTATGGACCTGTGCCACATCGCATTTGCTTATAAGCAGAGTTTTATGACTTGAACGAGAATTCGAAATGAAGGGACATGACGATATGCAAAACAACATGTAAATTTAATATTGTATTGGGCATATATATCCGCATGTTCAGCGATTTTCTGCTCTTTCTGTTGGTCTGTCAGAGATTCGGCTTTTTGCAGACGAGCGGTGATATTCGTTCTCCTAATGTTTTGAACAAGACTTTAATCATAAGGAACGTCTAGAAAAGTTCACGAACGATCGATGGAACAAACCTATACGCTTACATGGATAAACCCTTCTTCGGACGGGCCCTCGCATTCAAGCGGGGTTATATGCAGCGAAACGTTAAGTAGTGATACTCAGCAAAACTGTGGTATTTTATAGTACATTCGATAATTGTGTTGTTTTCAGAGAACTGCGTCGCAAATAAGGTTTTTTTTGCAAGTAGTTGAACTTTAACAGGGAGAATGTCGTCACAACTTGCAATTTTGCTCAGTGTGGTTTTAACTGTTTCTCTCGTCAGTGGGGATTCACCTACAGCAGGTATGAATCTGTGTTGTTGGGATGTCACTGTGGTTCAAGGGCCATTCTTTGATTTTTTAAAATTTGGTTTCCATCTTTATCAAAAGATACAAACTAGTACCTCAATGATTTCGTTTCGGCAAGTCATCAGGAAAAGTTGTTTGATTTTGTTTTTAACACTGTACAAACTTCGCAGAATATTTTACTTTTGGAAATGCAAACCTATGTATTTTACGATTTCGCAATTTACATTTTCAAAGCAAAAAAAACAAATATCCTAAAGGCAATCAAGTAGAAAATTGCAGACTGTTTGACTTGATAAAGTAATAATTAAATGTAAGATGTTATTTGATTTTCAGGTTTGTATGATGATGGTCAAGATGAAGCGGTAAGTTTTTAACACAAAAATCGAATTTCTGTCTGAATTTTTTTTAGTTAAACATATTTGACTGCAACATTTTTAAGATTATTCGCTGGTGTTATTTCAAGCATGTGCAAGTGACATGTACGTATTTAGCAAATAAACATGTTTTTTAAAGGGCGTCTGGAAACGCTGCGACAAACGCACGTCATTATCAGAATCTTATTTTTATATTGTGAAACGTAATCTCAAAATTGACTTTGGAACAGAAATAAGATTTTTTTTCAAGGTCACGAAGTCGGAAAGCGTCCGCAATCCCTTCATGGTTCCAGAAGAATATTTTTACCCCGAAATGTCGGCTTTTCTTGATAACCTTGACATGGATCGCGGCGCGGTCCAACAACGATCAGCGCGATTCGACAATTCATTTATTCTAAAACGGGAACTAGACAACGTAAGTGTCCAGCATTAATTTGCGTAGGTTGTTCCGTATTAAATGGAATTTCGTTTTAAAATAGTAATGCAAATAATGATCGCGCTAAAGGTCATACGGTAGTGCTGTTTGTTGGTTTGTTTTATTTATACCCCGTGGGCGAAATAATGTCTAAATGCGTGGTATTTATCAACCAAACATTCGACGAATGTTTTGCACCGACATGTCATGTTTCTTAGGCCTATGTGCTCGCAAAAATAACAAAGCGACTGAGCTGTCAGCGCATCATCCTCCATCCAGACCTCGCATCGATTGTGTTACAAGCAAGAAACTTGTGAGACATTCTTTCAGCCTCACGTAAATTGATCAGCCCAGACAAATAAAGACACCCATCCCCCCACCCCAAAAAAGAAAACAAAATAACCCAATTTTCAAAGGAACTGTAGCAGGGGAGGCAAATATGCAAAACTTAATAAAATTGGGGTTTTAGAACACAGGGTTGTGTATAAAACCCAATCCAACACAAACAAAAGCATTAACAATTTTGTTGACTTGTCCGTAAGACCAGCTCTATTAGATTTTAGTCACTTTCCATTTCCCCTATTGGTTGGTTTCAATTCAAAAGTTTTTAACCGTACTTTAATTTTTCTACGCAGCTACTGAAACAATTCGAATTCGGTCTCAATTCTCCTTACGAAAGCCACGAACGAGGTGAGATGGATGAGGCATCGGAACAGGTGGATGAGCGGGGAGGAGTCGTTCCCAAAAACATGAAGCGCTTTCAAGTCCCATCGATCATCAAACGCTACAATGTACCCTCCATTATTAAACGTTATGGCGTACCCTCCATTATCAAACGATTCAATGTTCCATCTATCATAAAGAGATTTAATGTTCCTTCCATCATCAAGAAGAAGTTGATGATACCGGCTGTTATCAAGAAGAACTTTGCCTACAATCCTTCCATCATCAAACGCTTCGCGGCGACGAGTGGCGACAATAACAAGGTAGCTATACTTACTTGAACCGTTACGCATTTATTACGCTAATGGTTGCCAAGCTTTTTTAATGCATCCCCCCTTTTGCTTATTTTGAAACATTTTATTCCTCCCCTACTAGACCAGAAGTCATAAAAAGGATTAAAAAAACGTTTGGAACCACTGGTCTATCTAAAGATCAAATGGTTCAATGTCGTTGCCTGGTCCTCGGTTATGACGTATTAAGCTCTGTCGGGGTATTCCCCTGTTTAAATTTTAATCGTGCGGTTTCAATTTCAACGCAAACTATTATCTTACACCGCCCAGAAGCGTTTCAATTAAGAAATGCTTCGAAATTCCGCAAGGCCTACTTGTGAGCACCTGAACGCCATTATCCCATCTCCTTGCCTGGATTAATCGGCACTTCGCGCGTTTTGACGGTTTTCAATCGGGTTGGCCGGGTCGTTAAAAACGAATAAGGATTTTATCGGTTTTAGTTCAAAAAAATTAATCGAAGAAATTAAACAACCAAAACAACAGCCAAGGCCTTTGCACAAGATTTTCACGACAGAATATGTAAATAGGCGACACTTTTTTATGACCACCTAAGCGCAAATGAAAAACATAACTGCCAAGGAATTTGTGTGTAGTGAATGCACTTTATGCAAACGTGTCGAAAATCGCTCTGGCAGTTTTGTTTTTAAGTAAGTTACTTCTCAAATCTGTATCTTGTGTTTCTCAATAAGTGCAATAATATTAAAAGTTAGGTTTAACTAATAATTGGCGAAGGATTTGAAAATCCTTGTTCACCTTTCATGCTTTTAATGACTGAATACTGTTAAGTTGAGAAAAAACACTAATTCAACAACAACAACAACAACAACGTATTCTCTACATTTAAAAAAACTTCTTAAAAGCTCTTCAAGGGATCGAATCCCACCACCACCACAATGTCAAAGATACATTGTCATAGAAATCGTCCTGAACCACGGGTGCATAATACAGAAGATTTCAGTTGCGGATAAACTACAACTATACACAACCTAAAATTTTTCTTCTGTTTTTTCAAGAAGAATCCAGGAAAGATCGAAGATGTGAAGGAGGACACGGAAGGTTATTACTCCATCGAGTGATCCTCATTCCTCCACATCAACCACGTGTTTACTTGTACAAAGTATTGTGTTCAGACGCCGTGTCGACCAAATAAATGATTTTGTCTCTTTTCAATGCAACACACTCTCTGTGCTAGTTGGTACGTTCAGGTTACCGCGAGATTACCGGATTTACGAACGAGCTTTGTGTACTCAGCCGCGGCAAAAGGGTTTCAGGTCTAGTCGATGTTAATACCAGACGTCTAGTTTATTTTGAATGGTATGGTTTGAGAGTGCGCTCTTTCATCGAAGCAGATTTTAAGCAAACTACTTTACCTATACATGGTTTATCAGCTGAAATCGTACAGATACGTGGACTAAGCAGTGTTAGTGTCGAGCCTCCGAAAAATTATTGGTTTTAAAGCAAACATTTTAATCAACGTAAGTTATGGGTAGTTCAGTTAATACAGCGCCAGTCCCGCATTAAGTGCATTGTTGTGTTGGAATCCTCTGGACGTCAACGCTTTTAAAATCGGTTAATGACTTGGAAATTTACCTTTCCTGCGCCGGGTACGCTATCTAACAAAACCATGTAGTTATCTACAGCAAGCTGACCAAATACATGCATTTACAGGCCAAAGTGATCGTGTACCATAGAATACGAAGCCATTTTTGCGTCTCACGACTTTCACCTTGCAAAATCACAACACTTATATTGAAAAACACAGTGTTGTGAAAACTTGTATCCGAATCACAAAACAAGGCGAGTCGTCCACTCAGCGAGTTCGAGTTAAGTTCGAGTCTTTGTGCTTTGTGATTCGAGTCAAGTCGTGTCTTACAAGAGGAAGTATAGGAACCAAATTCAAGTGATTGCGATAAATTACAAAAACCCACTACTTGTTAGTGCTTTGCAACCGGGCAATTTAGTATAGCCGTGTTTTACACAGTTATGATGGAACGGGATTGATATAGGTCACGACGTCATTAAGATTATTTTCGATGCATTGAAGTGAAAACAGGGCGGGACATTACCACAAGACCGCGCAACTTTTCCTTAGATGACATTTTCCATTTTTTCGTCACGCAGGGAATAGATAGTGGCTGATTAATATTTAATGTAATGAGTACGAATTGCGGGGCATTGAAGGCAGGGATCCATAATTACTCAATTATTACCGTCCTTTGTGTGAAAATCGAATTTATCGACGCGTCTTTTGATATTCGCTGTAAAACATGGCTAGTTAATTAAGTGCGAATGATGGAACGCACCCAAGAAAGTTGCCCATCCATAGTTACAAAAGGCGCAAAACACAAGGGACATTCTCATTTGCAGCGGCCTGCTGCTTGTTAGTTACATTTTTACACGTGTAGTGTTTGTGCCAAAAAGGCAATAAATTGACTTTATTGTTTGCAGGATTGACTCGATAATCCATGGTTTTTTCGGTGTCCTTACTGTTTCACGAAACCGTTCAATAGTCACAATTTTGTTTAAGTGACAATGCAAATAAAATTTGACTTGACTTAAATACTTGTGCGTCTTTGTTCAGGTAACCTGTCTAACTATCATTTTTATTATGTTTGGCAGAATCTGCTTGATAACATCTTTTTATCGCTTTCTCGAGTCTCGCGAACCTGATGGCTTACTCGGTTGAAGACTAACAGCGTCCCGACATCAGTTGACCTGCATGAAGCCTGACAGGTGTAGATAATCATTAAAACAAATGCAAAGTCTTGGTATAAATTTAATTTCGCAAGCAAATTCGCAAAAACTTATCCTCTTTCTGTGGACAAAAATACATGTGGCTGTGTAGTTTGTGGCTAATGCTTTAAACTTTTCATTCCTCCCCTACTAGACAAGAAGTGATGTAAAGTAATATTAAAAGGTTTGAAACCACTGGTCTACCTAAAAAGAAATGCTACACCTATAATGAATAAGCTAACTATTAGGTGGAAATTCCTTCCCTACTAAACAAGAAGCGAAAAAAAGTAATAATAAAATGGTTGCGACCGCTGGTCGGCATGAAAAAGAAATACTACATTTGTCATAGATCACTTAAATTTAGTGTAAAAATACCTCCTCCCTTAACTTGTAAAAGTCCTCTTCAGGAAGGAATTCATCCCCGGTTAAACCCCCCCAAAAAAACAAGAAGTCCGTTTGGGATTGGAACCCACAACCTAACAAAGAAAATTGTCCCGACTACTGGACAATCGACGCTTCAATGATTAAAATTTAAAATTTGCCAAGAGAAAGAATAACTTTTGGAGATCGTACAATCATGCATGGGCCACTTCCCCCTTTGGAATCTTCCTGGACCGGCCCTGCCATGGACAAAATTAGATTCGGTCAAATTCAAAGAACACCATGGTCCGAAATAAAATACCAGGCGATTCAAAAACTAAACTTAATGCACGTCAGACTCATTAATAAATGGATGACAATTTGGGCATCGCGTGCCCAGTTTTATGGCATTCAACTCATAAATATGCAAGAAGTTAATTTGCTAAAAGTGGTCCCGAAACTACTGTGACATTAACTGTATAAGGTGCAATTGGCTTGCTTGAGAAAGAAGATTAAATTGCACTGTCGATTCGAGTGTACTTCGTCAGAGCGAAGTTGATTGATCACGTTTCTTCGCTGTTTGCTGTAGCTGTGGTTTACTAAGTTGGAAAATGTTTCTTATTCTGACAAATGTTGTAGAACAGTTCGATTTATTCTAATTTTGGTCGAAAACATGTGTAAATAACAACGTACAACTAGGAGCTTGCCATTTGGAAGTCTTGTCAAAGTTAACGCACACGCATATTCGATGTTATTGTAAACATTTCCTAAGAAGGGTTGTGTTTGTGCCCCTATTTCCATGTGCGAAGACTCTGTCAAACCCGTCATACGAGGATTTGCAAAAACAGATCAAATTAAAATTTGAACTACACATTGATATAGGAAAGCACCGATTTTTTCAACATATTTTGATACGCGAGAATAAACCTTTAAATTAATGACACAAGCTCGTTGCCTCTTGGTTAACGTAGCCAACCTGCTTGGTTGGCAGACAAAATAAACAACGCACGTGGTTACTGCTGATTAGTTTTTGCGGGTTAAGAACACAAAAAACTAGTGCAATGTGTAGGTAACGCAATAGAGGCTTTGAAATACAACAAGTTCCAGGTTAAAATATACTTTACCGATCATAACCTATAGCTCCAGTGACCCTGCTGTATTTAGGATGTCCCGGTAATACTGCTGCGAAGCGGATTAAACGCCACAAACAAGGTCCTTCTCTTGGTCGCATCATCACAATGCGGCTATGATTGATTGCTTGGTGCTAGAGTGACGACAAAGTTGTTGATAACAGGGGATTAACAAGGCATCGGCCGTCCCGAAATGAAAATGCTAAATGCGTATGGATTTTCGATGTCAATATTTAGATCGGCATTTTGGATGACCTTCGCTAATGCCATTTGTACTTTACGTGGTTGAGTGACATTTAATAAACTACTTGCGTGTTGTGAAGTTATTTCGTAATGTCGAACTTGTGTTCAAGTCAAGTGACGTGTTCAAATTATCCGGTAACATTTCCATTGCATGAGGCACATTCTTGCGCCCACTACAAAGTCATTCTTAAAATAAAACAGCAAGTCGAATTCCAATAATTTACTCGATGACTAGTCGACAACATGTTATGATCGATGATCGAGGATAATCAAAAGCGAAAAGCTGGGTCTGATGTTTTGACGGTCCAATGAGCGAAAGATCAACCGGACCGCATTGACAGTTAAACGGTGTCAGATTTTTTTCTGTACAGCTCATTTTCTACTGGTTGCCCCTGGTTACGGACTACGCCGGATATGACAAAAATTTCCCCAACTCAATTTTTAATCAAAATAATGTTTTTGCCTCTTAGAGACCGCTTCTTCCATGGGTCAGAGGTATTTGCTCTCTTCCTCCCCCCCCCCTCCAATTCGATTTTGCCTTTTCACTCCAGTGTTTTTCTAACCCTTTTTAAAAACCTTTTCCTGAACAGCTAGCTGATTTGACAACGCAACCCTCAATAGACGGATATCATAACCAATTTATTTTTCAGCATTAACACTTGTTTGATCAGCATGCAAATCAACATGATGGAAGCAAATCACTTACGTTGGTAGTTTGAAGAGATATATGACAAAGTTTGCGTTGTCGTTGTATTCCATTTTAACTTTCCAAATTTCTCTTAATTTCAAGTGTTAAAACATTTTTCGCTATTTATAACATTTCATCGTAATTACCAAAATTATTTGCTTTTGTGATGACGTCACAGTCCAGAACTTGTAGACGCCTTTGAAACTACTCCCCTGCTGAAAAAAACTAAAAAACAAACACCCAGCACTTGCGGCAGCAACGAGACCCGCACGGAATGACACAGGGGATTTCCCCTAATATGGGCAAGTCTTACATTTGACTGCGGGGCAATACACCGCGGTGAATGTAAACAATCATGTCGACACGAACCACGTTCAAGCCCTGTAGTGTTGCTAGACGCCTATTGCACGACAAGATGTTGTTGCTGGGTTTGAAGGAAACGGTTAACAACTGTTGTTTAATCAAAATTTGCTAAACCTACTTTAAAAGAAAATGTATTATGTTGCATTGTAGATAAACGTCGCCTTTACTTGATTATTCACTGTGTCAGGTTTGCACAATTGCAATTTAGTTTTACGCAGGTAGATTAGTTTCAATCAGTGGTATTTAAAGTGGGCGTTGAGGTCCCTTGAGGAGCTTTGCTATTATTAAGGACAGGATAAATGGAATACAACGATAAGGCAAATTTGTCACTTATTTTTTAACGACCAATATAAATAATTTGGTCAAATCTCTTCATTATATTGGCAATTTCTTTTCTACTTGCATGCTGATCAAGCGAGGTCGTTTTGTCTACTAACGGTGGCGTTTTTTAACCACGGTGCTGTTAAGGGGTTTAAGATAAAGGATGAGAAACTCTGGTGGAGATCCCTAACTCAAAATGAGCGATATTTGTAAGGCTGCCATACGTCAAAAAAATAAAGGAACACAGTTTTAAGATTGTCACATCACATATGATAAGAGTCAGGAGAAATTGTGCAATTTTGTTTTGATTTTTTGCTCTATTGGTTTTAAACTCACGATGATCCGGAAATTAAGCACGTCCTTGTGATACATTGTTACAANTGGTTGGCAGACAAAATAAACAACGCACGTGGTTACTGCTGATTCGTTTTTGCGGGTTAAGGACACAAAAAAAATAATGCAATGTGTAGGTAACGCAATGAAGGCTTTGGAATACAACAAGTTCCAGGTTAAAGTATCGATCATAACGTACGGTCCCAGTGACCCTGTTGTATTTAGGATGTCCCGGTGATACTGCTGCGAAGAGGATTAAACGCCGCGAACAAGGTCCTCTTTGTCGCATCATCAGAATACGGCTATGATTGATTGCTTGGTGCTAGAGTGACGACAAAGTTGTTGATAACAGGGGATTAACAAGGCATCGGCCGTCCCGAAATGAAAATGCTAAATGCGTATGGATTTTCGGTGTCAATATTTAGATCGGCATTTTGGATGACCTTCCCTAATGTCATTTGTACGTGGTTGAGCGACATTTAATAAACTACTTGCATGTTGTGAAGTTATTTCGTAATGTCGAACTTGTGTTCAGGTCAAGTGACGTGTTCAAATTATCCGGTAACATTTCCATTGCATGAGGCACATTCTTGCGCCCACTACAAAGTCATTCTTAAAATAAAACAGCAAATTGAATTCCAGTAATTTACTCGATGACTAGTCGACAACATGTTATGATCGATGATCGCGGATAATCAAAAGCGAAAAGCTGGGTTTGATGTTTTGACGGTCCAATGAGCGAAAGATCAACTGGACCGCGTTGACAGTTAAACGGTGTCGGATTTTTTGTGTACAGCTCATTTTCTACTGGTTGTCAGGAGTATTTGCTGCCTCCCCCCCAAAAAAAATTCGATTTTGCCTTTTCACTCCAGTGTTTTTCTAACCCTTTTTAAAAACCTCTTCCTAAACAGCTAGCTGATTTGACAAAGCAGCCCTCAACAGACGGATATCATAACCAATTTATTTTTCAGCATTAACACTTGTTTGATCAGCATGCAAGTCAACATGATGGAAGCAAATCACTTACGTTGGTAGTTTGAAGAGATATATGACAAACTTTGCGTTGTCGTTGTATTCCATTTTAACTTTCCAAATTTCTCTTAATTTCAAGTGTTAAAACATTTTCCGCTATTTATAACATTTTATCGTAATTTACCAAAATTATTTGCTTTTATGATGACGTCACAGTCCAGAACTTGTAGACGCCTTTGAAACTACTCCCCTGCTGAAAAAAAAAATAAAAAACAAACACCCAGCACTAGCGGCAGCAACGAGAACCGCACGGAATGACACAGGGGATTTCCCCTAATATGGGCAAGTCTTACATTTGACTGCGGGGCAATACACCGCGGTGAATGTAAACAATCATGTCGACACGCACCACGTTCAGGCCCTGTAGTGTTGCTAGACGCTTATTGCACGACAAGATGTTGTTGCTGGGTTTGTAGAAAATGGTTAACAACTGTTGTTTAATCAAAATATGCTAAACCTACTTTAAAAGAAAATGTATTATGTTGCATTGTAGATAAACGTCGCCTTTACTTGATTATTCACTGTGTCAGGTTTGCACAACTTGCAATTTAGTTTTACGCAGGCAGATTAGTTTTAATCAATGGTCTTTAAAGTGGGCGCTGAGGTCCCCTGAGGGGCTTTTGTTAAGGACAGGATAAATGGAATACAACGATAAGGCAAATTTGTCACTTATTTTTTAACGACCAATATAAATAATTTGGTCAAATCTCTTCATTATATTGGCAATTTCTTTTCTGCTTGCATGCTGATCAAGCGAGGTCGTTTTGTCTACTAACGGTGGCGTTTTTTAACCACGGTGCTGTTAAGGGGTTTAAGATAAAGGATGAGAAACTCTGGTGGAGATCCCTAACTCAAAATGTGCGATATTTGTAAGGCTGCCATACGTCAAAAAAATAAAGGAACACAGTTTTAGGATTGTCACATCACATATGATAAGAGTCAGGAGAAATTGTGCAATTTTGTTTTGATTTTTTGCTCTATTGGTTTTAAACTCACGATGATCCGGAAATTAAGCACGTCCTTGTGATACATTGTTACAACACAACCACGTTTTATGACGTTTGTCGTGACGATTATAACGCAAGCGACTCTTGGGCAATGCCTGAAGCCAAATACTGTGTAGCATTTGTTTAGTTAAAGGAGAAATAAAATTGCTGTGGTTTACATTAGGTACACGTGGTCCGTCTCAAAAAGTTCATTAGGGGATACTGTGACAATAAAACTGACCATTGCCCTATCCCGACGTAGTAAGTACTGCAAAGCACAAGTATTCAGGACCAATATGATGCATTTTACGTTTTAAATACGTGAAATAAATAGCACAACACATAACCCGAAGCAACCACTAACAGCATGTAAAGTGCTAAGCTTAATTAAAGGTTACAAGTGGTGTCAATAACAGTGATTTAAATAATGATTATAGCAATTTGCTTCCATAGCTGTATGCCAAGAACCAAAGCTCAGAGGCTAGTTCAAAGTCAAGTTGGGCTTACATTTGTTCAGAAGCAGTGACTGTGAAAAAGCAAATATACACGCTAGCGACTGAATGTCCTGTCTTAATAGAGTTGGACTCGTATGAACCTGCTAGTAAGTCGCAGTTAGACGCGGAGATAACTTAACACATTCGACTGGTAGTTGTGCTATTTCCACCTTGCTATGCGAGTATACACAACAAGTTGCTTACTTCTGTGCAGCAGTTGATTCAGACGGGCCTGCCAACAAGGGACTTGTGTTTAAATGCGGTCGGTTAGAGGGCACGCCAGGTGTGCAGGTAGTTGCGTGGCACAGGGATTGAATGTATACCCGCAATACTAAAGTTGTTGAATACCCAGCCATGTGTGTTTACATAAAACGTTTGACACGGATAATTACAGGTGACCACTTAAGGGCTCGTCCACTTCAGCTTGGAAACAACTGTTCAGAATAAGAAGACCGGTTGTAAAATGCTTAGGGGTGCTTCAAAGTCTTTATGGGCGTCAAATTGTGATCTCAAAAGTGTAAACCTGATTTTAAAAGTTTTTAACTTTTATTTCGGTTGACAGCAATAAAGTGGTTCAAAGTCACAGATAGTGTTTGTTAACAGGTTGCTGGCAGACACTTTTGTTCACTGTGTACTAATTGTTTCGGTTTGAGAGCTTTATTCGGGTTACAGATGACTGACAATATACAAAAGGAACCGTTGAAGCATGAAAACCGCCTGAACTTATATTTTAACAACGTCAAAAGTCAACTGAACGGACTAAGCACAGAATGCAAAGTACACTGCTTAATACTCGCCAACGTTGCGGCGTTCGCACTCTATCACGTGTTCGTGGAATCGGTGGACCATGACAGTGACGTCACAGCCTCGAAACAACGCGTGCTGGGAGACGGCTGGTGGGCGATGTCAAGGAAAAAGGACATCGCAGATTTTGAGTGGAGTTTTTGGTTTTCCGAGGCTCGGTTTGCCTTGATCTCAATGCTTGTGACCCACACCACAGTCAGCCTTCTGTGCAAGAGGATTCTGCCCGAAGTATGTCCGCTCAAACCTACAGTGTTGCCTTTTATTTATCAGCTATTTTGGGGAAATGCGTAAACGACAGTTGTCAATAGACTTCCCGTCCAAGGCTGCTAAACATTGTTTGCGGTCGGTCTAAGCGCTCGCCCCTGAAGCGGCTTTTCTGGGGCAACTTTTACAGACATTTTTTTGTACAAATTATTTCGAACTTTCTTTTTTGGGGTAAACAAACCTACGTAAATGATTAAAACCCACAAAGCTTTTCAGGTCATACAATTTGCAAGCAACAGCTTTTTTTGTTAAATTACTTTAATACACAAAACAGAATTCGCTTTTACGGGGTATTTTCAATAACTTTGTTCCGGTTGAACAAACAAAGCATGTTTGGAAACCTGTTTAACGCCTATTTTTCCCATTATTTCGCAGGCACGCGAAGGCATCTTGTTCGCGCACGATATTTTGTGGGTGTACGGTCTATTGGGAGGAAGCTACGTCATCACTATGACGTTGTTGTGTGTCGCGTATTTTTATGTGACGCAGTTCAGCGATGAAATGTATCTGTGGTGTTTCACTGTAGGTTTGTTGTTGACGACACAGATCGCCCCCTTGGATATGGTAAGTTGAAATGTGTGCTGTTTACAAGTCAATGATCGTGATGAAATATCGCCATTACACTCCTGCACAATTTCATTCTGCAGTTATTATCTCACCTCGGATCCAACACTTACTCAGTGATGGCTCATTCTTCATTCGTCCTCGCAATCTTCCGGTGCTGTAGTTTCGGGTTGGAGAGCTGCAGACCCCGGAAGTCTGGTACAAGTCAACACGACTTCAGCGCGCTTGAGCTGCTACGTTACAACTTCTACTTACCTTATTTCTTCTTCGGGCCTGTCATGACATTTGATTGCTTCGTACAAGAGGTTGGTTACCGAGCAACAGAAAAGATGTGTAGACTTATGACAGGCGTCGTTAGAACGGATTTCGGATGCACATTATTCGATTCTTATAATTCCTTCTAGTTTTTTAAAGTGATAAATTGTTTGAATGTGAATTTTAAACCGCACTATATTATAATCACCCAAAAACTTTTCTTACTTTAGCAAATATGTGTTGTAGACAATGGTTTGGTTTGATTAAATATACATCATCATAAGGGATTTCCCCACTTTGAACTCCCAAAACCAAAGACGCCCGCAGGTCTTAAATTTAAAGGACCGTAAAAAGACCCTTAAACATCTCTTTTAACAAAGAAAGAACAAACGTCATCAGAGAATCCTCGACACATTCTGATTGACATTGCACGCATTATTGGATATGTGGTGGCCGTTGATTTTCTTCTACATTATTTTCACATTTCGTCACTGCCACTGGATGCCGAATTCATGCAAAGTTCTCCGTCGATTGTGCTAGGTAGGCGCCAGTTTTTTATTACATTACTTACAACAACAAGTTTCATAATGTATTGCGTGAAGGCATGCCGCAATCTCAGAGTTACCGACTCCTATTTTGGGTTTTTGCTGGAAAAAAATTAGGTGATTAAAAACCCTCTCTTGTCCCCACATCCTGTTGTTTTCTGATTCAAGAGCGGTGTCTCAAACTAAACATTAAACCCGCTAAAACCCACAAAAATAGTCAGCCTACCAAATAATTGGCTGTCTACCCCGCTGGTCAAGTTTACCTCATTAAAATTACCAGACAAACAGTAGAAAATGAAACAAAATTCAACAATTTGTCTACATGTAGGCTTCCTGGCTTTCGCAAATGTATTTTTGGATTGGATGAAGGGCCGTCTCCTGTACGCGGTATCAGGTAGCGTTGCGAGGCATGTGGATGGGTACGAAGGCGCCCCAAAAGGTTGCAAGAACATTGCCACCATCTACACATTTGCCGATACTTACTTCGACAGAGGCATACAACATTGGTTGTGCAGGTAATAAGGTTGATAAATTAAAACGTTTTGTGGATGTGACTTTTTACCACTAACTGAATATTTGCAATAAACAATGCAAAAGAACGTATTAATCATCTCAATTGGCCCGTTTTTGACAAGTTTGCATAGTTCCATGTATTATGCTCGTCATTTTTGCGTGAATCCAACAATATTTACAAAATCAGGTAGTGTCAAAAGGGATAACTACATCCATACGTTAATGGGAGAATTAGCTTGGGTAATGCTTTGTCCGACAGAGTTACATTCTTTCTGCAGATACGTGTACGACCCACTTGGGGAAGGGCACCAGAGAGTATACAAGGAAGCTCTGGCTGGGGGCGTTTCCTTTGTTGTTGTGATCCTTCTACAAGGAGTGAGCATACAAACACTTTTGTGGGCGTTTCTAAACTGGTTTGGGTTAACCTTTGAGTTTTACCTGAACCAGCGATTTCAGCACACGCGGCAAAAGGTACATATGATTATTACGGGTTGTGGGTAGTCAATCACATTCACGTGCCTCGGCAAAATTTTTCTGGCAAAGCCAAATCTTAATGCATACATACACATCGATTTTAATAGAACATATGTACTACAATTAATAGAGTAATTTTTTCGGGAATCCAAGAGGCTTGCCCATTGCCCCAACGTTCTGGCGCCCAAAAGCGACTGAACAGCACATCTCGGTTCACTGGGTGTAAGCTTATTCCATTTTACAGCATGTCAAGGTTATGTTTCTTGGTCTTAACTACTGGTGTATTTTGCTGTTTAACTGCATTGGAATCAATGGAATAGACTCATTTGGTTGGTATGTCAGCAAGCTTTTCATACAAGGTACAAGAGTTCAGCTATATTTGTGTGTTTTAAGGCAATGCATTTGTTTACTATGTGGAATTGAATGCAGGTGGTTTTGTTGGGATTCTACTTACTTACCTGCTTGGATATTCATATGTGTGTGTCAACATGGAGCTTCAAGAAAAACAACACAAGGAAATGAAGAAGGATTAATACATAGCTGACATTTATAGTTATTTGTAGCTTTCCGCAACTGCAGTATGTATTAAAAAGCACTTTTTATTTGACAACTTTATGCATGAAACAAATAAAAGAATCATAATAAAACAAACTGAAAGTTATCTGCATTACTTAAATAAACCTTCTGGTGCACTTGGCTGCTTCATACAGATTTGAAGATGTAAAGTATTCATTTTCTTACAAATGTAGTATGACCGAAAGGCTGACAAACTATTGTTATAAAACTAAAATAATCAACGCTTGTAAGGATGATAGCCAGTCTTGTTACTACCTGAATTGTCTTTCCCACCACCTTCAGTACCTGGAGCTTGGACTTTTGGATTGTCGCCAGTGCCACCAGATTTATTACCATACATTGGTCCATATGAAGATCCATACTGATTATACTGTCCCATTTGTTGGTAGCCATTACCGCCGCCTTGGTTCTGATTGGGCGCAGAACCAGTCTGATTTGGCATTTGTTGTTGAGGGTATCCTCCATACCCACCATAGCCAGAATACATATTACCCCCACCTTGGGTACCCCCTGGCCCACCTCCATAGCCCCCATAACCATACCCCTGNATGCATTTGTTTACTATGTGGAATTGAATGCAGGTGGTTTTGTTGGGATTCTACTTACTTACCTGCTTGGATATTCATATGTGTGTGTCAACATGGAGCTTCAAGAAAAACAACACAAGGAAATGAAGAAGGATTAATACATAGCTGACATTTATAGTTATTTGTAGCTTTCCGCAACTGCAGTATGTATTAAAAAGCACTTTTTATTTGACAACTTTATGCATGAAACAAATAAAAGAATCATAATAAAACAAACTGAAAGTTATCTGCATTACTTAAATAAACCTTCTGGTGCACTTGGCTGCTTCATAGATTTGAAGATGTAAAGTATTCATTTTCTTACAAATGTAGTATGACCGAAAGGCTGACAAACTATTGTTATAAAACTAAAATAATCAACGCTTGTAAGGATGATAGCCAGTCTTGTTACTACCTGAATTGTCTTTCCCACCACCTTCAGTACCTGGAGCTTGGACTTTTGGATTGTCGCCAGTGCCACCAGATTTATTACCATACATTGGTCCATATGAAGATCCATACTGATTATACTGTCCCATTTGTTGGTAGCCATTACCGCCGCCTTGGTTCTGATTGGGCGCAGAACCAGTCTGATTTGGCATTTGTTGTTGAGGGTATCCTCCATACCCACCATAGCCAGAATACATATTACCCCCACCTTGGGTACCCCCTGGCCCACCTCCATAGCCCCCATAACCATACCCTTGATTTTGGGGCATGTACCCTCCTGATGGCCCCATCATAGGCTGCTGCATGCCATAACCATATCCACCAGCCCCACCCCAACTTCCCTGCATTTGGTTGTTGTACCCTTGACCTATGTTGCCCTGACCCGCACCTCCATAACTATTGGAATTACCCCATTGGTTGTTTTCTTGTGACTTAAAATTGCTTCGGTTTGAGCTGTCTCTTGGTTCAGCCCTCTTAGCTTCTACACGTTTCCCAGCAAATTCATGATAATGTTTAGCAATGGCTTTTTCTGCACCATCAGCATCTGAAAATGTCACAAATCCAAAGCCTTTGTTCTTGTTGTCCAACTTGCTAATGGCAAAATTTACTTCGTAAACTGTGCCAAAAGTTTGGAAGTAAGATTTCACTTCTTCTTCACTTATGTCTCTTGGCAAGCCTCCAATAAATATTTTATGAGTTGTTGCATGCAAGCGGTCGGCCTCTTTCTTTTTCTGCTGGACATCCTTAGGAGTACATGGCTTTGGGTCGATTTGTTTATCATCCAAAACATGCGGTCTAGCCGTCATAACAGCAGCCACACTGTCTGGATTTTCAAACTTGATGAAACCAAATCCTCTTGGTTGATCAGTGACTTTATCTTTCATGACTTTGCTTTCAATGACCATTCCATATTGACCAAAATACTCCCTCATTTTTTCGTCCGTGGTAGCCCAAGACAAACCACCAATGAAAAGCTTACCGGCGTCATCGGACATATTCAATGATATGATAGTACTTATGTAATGTAAGTATCAGTAAGCTATAATACAGTATAGAATACACAAAACATTTACAGCAACCTTTAAAGCACGGCAAGACACACAAAGAAATAAACTTGTAAACTTACCTGAACAGTTTTTGTTGTGCATATGCACCAAATAAAGACAAAATTTTTTATGAGAAGAAATATGTTCCACAAAAAAATATTGCCTACGTCGATCTACTTAAGTATGCTTGGTATCATGTACAGAACAGTACACAAACTTTTCATACAGCCTACAATTATATTACCGTATGTACCAGTCTATGGCCTACTCTATTTTACCACATAAACTGTACATTACAAATACGGTAATTACCTTCAAGTGGTCGGGCAGGACAGATGGCCAGTGCGTGCTAATTTTTTGTCCCTTTTGTTTTCAGATGTGCTGGAATAAACAACGCAAACAGGACTTACGAACAACGAGGAACTTGACAAACAAAACAATTTTGGGCAAAAAGCGGCGTGACCTCTAAACTAAAGTAGCGGGCAATAATCTTACGTTACAATGTTTCGTACGTTTAAAGTAGAATTTCTTTTTAATTAATAACCATATACTTAAACTTTTTTAATTTTGTGTGCTTTTTTAACGGTGCATTCGGTTAAAAACCATTAAAATTATAAAAATAAAGTTTTCTTGTAAGAATATTTTGTGATGGTAACGTTTGACTGTCTGTGCGCTGACGTTGCCCACTTGCCCCGTTTGTAAATTTTAGTCGACAACATATTCGTGTATATTCTGTTTTGAGGACTGATTCAAGTCAATGGAGACTTCGAAAATTAAATGCAGAAAGTGCAGAGGTTATCTTATGAATACTACGTGTATGATTTCTTCTCACAACACAGCCATCACAAGTGAAGGTAAATGTGCTAACTGCTGTTTTTAACCAAAGTTTAATTTGTTGTGTTTGCTATTGTAACAATATATAAGTTGTTGTGATTACCTTTTTGCTGACAGTAGACACTCAGATTGAATGTGATGAGGAAAATACATCTACAGTTTGGTTTGTTGACCCAGACCAGTCACCAGAGTGGGTCAAGAGTGGAATTAATAAGGTATCAAAAATTTTGTTTTTGTTAACAGTTTCTATGTCTGTAATAAATATATGTATTTTTTAATTATCAGGGGGAGTGGTCAAGTGGAAAATTAGACTGTCCACATTGCAATGGAAGATTGGGATCATTTAACTTTGTCCAACCAAGAAATTGCAAATGTTCAAAATATATCCTCCCACCAGTATGGATGATGAAGTCCAGAGTTGATGTGGCTATAAAACAACCTATAAAAAAGACACCTTTTGCCAAGCCAAGAGTTCTGGTTGATAACACTTGGCCTATTATGGACCATCCATGCCCACCCAGTCAAAACAAAAATGGCAGTAAAGTGGAGTTACTTGGTGAGAATGACAGTGTAACTTCAGCGAATCATTTTGTCAGTTCACATTCTGGCATCTTCTGTCGACAGCACAACATCAAGTACTAGGTGAATTTCTCTATTGTGTATGTTTTACAAATTAAACATTTTTAACACCATTTGTGTGTCTTTAATTCAGTTTTAAGAGAAGTAGAAACTGCCACAAAAAGCCCTCAGAGAAGTTATTTCTTAAACAGTGGAGAAAACTATTACATTTGGTAAGAATTGTCAAATTAAAAGAATACACTAAAAAACTAACTAGCTTAAACTTGACAGAAAAAGTATCAAGATGAGGTGGATTTGTCAGAATCAAAACATGTACATGAAAAGTTCAACTGCCCTGTATGCCTTGAACTATATTTTCTTCCCACTGAATGTTATCCATGTGGGCATATGTTTTGTGAACCATGTCTGCGCTGTTGGAACAAACAAATTGAAAATTCAACACAATGCCCTTGCCCAATTTGTAGGGCCCCAATCAAAACGACTGTTCCAAATACTGGTACTGCATATTAGGTTATGTTTTGCAACAGCAGCAAGTAAATTTAGTTTTTTCTAGATATTGGTGTAAAACTGAGAAGAGCATTTCCCCTTTTGTATCGGTCTCGAAAGAAACAATTAGCAAAAATGTTTCGGTACCCACTGCCAAGCCAGAGAAGGTGGTTTTTTAATTTTCCTTAGTATGTTAGTTGTTATGGTTAGTACGTTTTTATTTTAGGCCTTTCACTGCAGAAGACTTCAACTTCCAAGGAGTTGGAGCAATTTATTCCATTGTTGCATCTGTTTTTATCTATGCAATATTGTTTCAACTTTTTCAACTGGTTTTGACTGAATAAAAACAATCAAGTATAACTGGTGATTAATAATCTTTCACTAGGGGTAACACCTGGGAACCTGTGGTCTTACAAGTCTGTGTAAACAAGAATATTATATTTTGTAAGGGGCCATATTATTCATCTGGTCATATAAATCCCAATTGTTTTGCATTTTTAAGATTCAAGTACTGCACAAGTTAAAGGCCTTTAAATGGATGGTGAGCTGTATGCAAAAATGCTAAACTTTCTCGCTGATCTTAGCTTATAAATCGTAACATCAATTTTGAAGGCTAGCAGAACCAATTTATTCTGGCCTACATTTTATGGCACTTTATGTGTCGGCAATAGTGACCTCAACCTCTACACCAGGCTCAATGCTGATGGAGGTGATTTGCTTCACAACTTCGGAGGGACTGTGAAGATCGATCAGACGCTTGTGGATCCTCATCTGGTAGCGATCCCAGGTCTTGGAACCTTCTCCGCATGGTGTTTTACGGCAAGTAATGCGCAGGATCTTGGTCGGCATACGCACCGGTCCCTTCACGCGAAGTTGTTTGTCCTTTGCCCCTTTGATCAGGTCACTGCAAACCTTCTCCAAACTCTGAACGTTACGGGAGGTTAAAGTGATTCTGATCTTGTGAATTGGGACATCAGACTCTTGTGGCACTTTGCCAGCTTCTTTGTACGCACTCATGGTGGTTTTTAGTTCAACGGGCCGACTTAATCTTGTAAAACTGAAGAGGATAACAAGAACAGCGGTGAGCCCTCGACGTTAAGCAAGGAAAGGCGTGAGCGAGCATGTTTTACCGAATGGTGCTCTTCTGCGCCCTCTGGTGGGTATACTGTTAATTTTTTTACTTTGTTTGGGAAGCGCACAGAAAGTATTTAACTTGGTATTGTTTGGTTGTAGGTTTTGGGGTTCCACTTCAAAAACACAAAAATAACGATGATTTACAAAAGTTTGGAATAGAGTAAAATCCTTTTTTGGACAAACGATTTGCCCACATTGTGCTCATCCGATTGAATGACGTCACAGATTCACAACAACAAATTAATGTCTTTCTAATAAGTTTGTGATTTTAATCTAGGGGTTTTATTGCGGAAACCCTAATGGTACATGTGATATAGAATACAAGGATGTCTTGCCAGTTAACCAGGTTTGCTCGGGGATTAACTGCCACTGGAATAAGGTAAGTACACTGTATGCTGTAAGTATGCAAACAAAGTAGAATTATTTGAAGAGACTTACATAATAACATTTGCTTTTACTTAAATGCGTTAAGTTATACCAATTTTTTAGATGTCTGTCAACGACCTCAGCCACGGCTGGGAAAGGCAGACTTGGACACAAAAACTTTAAAGTTCATATTCCAACTTTCGTCAAGTCAACCATAGCAAGTCACAAAATTCAGTATGAACTAGAGGCAAGAAAAGATCCAGACACAGAGAAAATCGATTCAGAAACCCAAGCCATTCAACTTCAAATACCAACAACTGGAACTGTATGTAAAATGTGTTGGACTATTGTGCAGATTTGTGTGATTAAGTTTAATGGTATCTTGTTATTTGAACTTTTGATTTGACATTATCATCAGCTCAACACCTATATCCCTTACCATAAGAATTGTGTAATTGTTTATCTATCTTGTTCACGAAGGATTGTTTAGTTGAAGCCCAATCAGTTGTAACGTGGGTGTTCATTTGTTTTGTTTAATTATACTCAGCATCCCTTAGTCACTGGCGTAGGTTTTGTTTTCAATTCATCTAGTTGTACATAAATTTACAGGATGCTTCATGTCTAACTGGAGTGCCAGAAGAACATGTTGTGTCTAGGAAAGTTCGTGTTTACCGCCCAGCCAAAAATGCAATGCAGTCTGGAAACCAAAACACAAAATTGTGGAAGATTGAATTCGACACCATGGAAAGATGGGAAAATCCCACAATGGGTTGGGGATCAAAGTATGTTTTAGTGTGTAACCACAGTGTACAAATGTGTGTTTATGTTTATCAGGTATTAAAGAATAATTCCGAATGTTATTCAAACATAAATTGTTTGCTTTTTACACATTAGCTGTGATTGTCAACACAAAACAATTTATTACAGTGCAGATCCATTGTCTAACATTTCAATGGCAATGACTTTCAAAACCAAGGAGGATGCGGTGGCATTTGTCGAGAGACAAGGTGTGTGATTTACACAACTTAGCAACACCTGCTCAACTTGACAGACCATTTTTTTAAGGTTGGTCTTGCTATGTCGATGAAGCGAAGGAGAAACAAATGCAACCCAAGTCATACGGAGCTAACTTTTCCTGGAATAAGCGCACACGGAGAGCAATGAAATAAATGACACACAAAGCGAAAAGTTTATTCTTTAGTTTCATTGAACATTATTTGTTGGCGACATCATACTACATAAATAAAATAGAAAACACATAAGCGTCAAAGAAAGAGTATTCAGAAGACAATATCTTATTAACACTATATTTTACAGAACAGTTGCATCGATGTCGAACTTGTGTATAAGCAGTGTTGTAGGTCTTCAGTTCAAGAGATTTTACAACTTTATGATTACAGGCTGTTAGAAGGTAGGGTTTAATTTTTGATTAAAACAGCTTGTATGCAGTTAGACATGTATTGATTGTGAGGTCATGAAGAGGTACTCCACATGTTCCATTTCTCAGGTACAGTCTTTTTCAACCAGAGGGTTGCAAATGGTGTTGATGTATAAGCAAGTATACAATGACAGTTGTCCTTGATTTGTTTTTACTTCATCTGTTTTACTAAAATGCCTTTATAGCACCTTAACAACTTTAGATTGCAACCACCAGTGCTAGGGATTTTTTAGGTTATGAAACATAAATGCTGTGCTTAATATTACATTAGTTTTTGTCAGACTTGTTTTTGCTTGAGATTTTTTTTAGATGGGTAATAGTGTGTGAATCATAAGTGATGGCAGAAAAACAGTTGAAACCACTGCTCCAGAAATGTGTTGGGAAGTTAGACTAATAACTTTTTTGTCAGTATGAAAAGAGACTTATGGTAATGGAAAATTGCACATCTTTCACCAACACAAGGTGAAACAAGAAACAGCACCACAAGTCAGAAAAGGTAAAAGTTTGCAACACAAGCACGGCACACATATTTCTACACAATGCTAGAGTAAATGGCAACTTTGTCTTTTGCAACAGGAGAAAAAAGCGTTGACTAAAATGTAGAAATTGCAAAATTTAACCTGTAAAAAAGATATTTAAATGTTACCCCAACGTCCCTTTTAAAAACTTCATTAACAAACAGTTCGTACAAAAACCATTTCTATTGTAAATTAATTTCTCAATAAATTATAATCAATACAGTCATTTAACAGTGACAAAAAATGTCTGTTTTCGGGCCAAAAATCACTACAACGTAACAGCAGAATATGTTCAGACAACACTATAGTAACACTGGTAAAAGATAAGTCAACAATCATACTTTGTATATAATTGCCAATGGCAGTCAAGGTAGTAAATTGAAACATTACACTCTTCCTATTGGTCGCTGTTCATTTGAATAATATTGTTTTAAGTGGTTTCCATAGGACTCGAAACTTGCAAACAAGCCATCAACATCAATTTTGGAACTTGATTTAACAACAATGTGTAAGTTTGTTTGCATTGCTTCACGTAAATGAAGCTCTTCAATTACCTGAAAGCAACGACAGTGCCTCTGTAACCAACTAATTTTGGCACTTACTTATCCAAGAAAAAAATCATTGTTTGATCAGCTTAAAACTTAGCAGTATCCTGAAAGTTTTAAATGAAAAGAAACCATTGGGCACAAAAACAACAATTCATAGATATTGTTGATTTTTGACTAAATTAATAAGACAGCAATAAAGCACACCATCCAACCTTTAAAAATTTTAACTCATTTTTGCAAACCTAAAAGTTCTGTGAACAACAAATGCCTGTTTAGGGGGTAAAGGAAAGTAAAAGGGTAATCTTAACCAAAAATCAAAAAATGTGTTTTTATGCCCATATTTAAGCAACCATCAAAAATGAAACTTGTAGGTCATTTACTTTATCATATACAACAGTTGTTTTTCAATT
>QXVZ01003476.1:0-10842 GCA_008931825.1 Phallusia fumigata
TACTTCGATTCTGCGGTTAAAAGGATCGCTGCTGATTTTAATACGCAAAGATATGTTTGCCTTGTATACAGCCATTAAGTAAAAATTATGTTTTGAGTGTATTCGCCAGTGGTTCTTAATCTGGGTTTGATTCGCCCAATAGCGGAGTAAAATCTTTTAAACTTTTCGAAGTATAAAGTTTTGTGTGCGTTTATTTGTCGTTTCGATTTACTTAACACCTTCCGTGACGTCATAGTTCTATGACGTCAGGCTGTGATTTGATAATTCGTCAGGTTCTTTTCAGGGATAACAAGGTTAACAGCCCTATGTATACACGGTAAACATTCAGTTACCTGATGGGAGGTTCATCATCTTTCTCTGCTATTGANAGTTACCTGATGGGAGGTTCATCATCTTTCTCTGCTATTGAATCGATTTCGTGCATGGCAATGTCTTCCTTGACTTCTCCTGTGGCGTTCAGGGTTGCATCCGCCTCCAGTGTCCCGTTCGTCTCCACACTCGTCGTCTCTTTCTTCTTGAAAAGTTTCCTTTGAACAAGTTACAATATATGTAACTGAAAAAACGAGCTATCCAGTGGCGGTCCGCGCACGTGGAACTGCAGAACCCCCATTTCTGATGAATTATATCATCCTTAATTCTATGTTTATAATTGCACAATTCGCGTACCACATTCTTGAGTGTGATGAAGTGGAGATTGGAATATAAGCTATTAGTACTTCCACTAATTTCACTACGAGCCCCCAGTGGAACTAACAAACCAAAAATTGACACAATGTAAGGTCTTAACGACCAAAGAAGTAGATATCTGAAGTTATTGACCGAAAGAATAACCGACGAACTCTTTTTTTTATAAATCAATAAAACACATTTAGATTAGGAATGTGAAACTAACGATTAAAAGTTTTCAGTGGAAGACGGAACCTTAAAACAATACAAAGTGTACATAAAAATATATTCCAAACCGGAGTTTCTTTAATCTCATTGTCTTCTTTCTCTTAATCTCCTCTTCTTTTTCCTTCTGCGCCACATTCAGACTTTCAGCATCAGCCAAGTTGTCGACAGCAATGGCCAAGAAGACGTTCAGTAGAATGTAGTTTCCACAGACGAACAGGACGATGAAATAGACGGAAAGAAAAAGACCAACACTCTTCGATCCACCGTAAGCTTGCACACCGTTGTACATAACAACGTTCCAATCTTCCCCGGTTAGAATCTGGTTCACAAGAAAATTCAGCGATAAATACCTGATTGGCACATGTTTCAATTACAGATACATGTTAAGTAAAAGTATCTCATATAAAAACCCTTCCATGTAGCTGCCGTTATATCCGGTTATGATTTTAACTAAGCTGCTCTTTAAATCTGTATCTTGTGTCCTTAAATTTATTTTTGGCCGTTAACTTTTAACGGTTGATTTCGTATGTATAGGTATGTTAGCATTAGAGATCCTGGGACGAATTTTTCGAACCACGTTGAAGCACACACTACTTTTCATATTTCTCTGGTCATAAGATGGATAAAAACAATTAAATGCCTCTGTTTTACAATTTGTACTGTGTGTAACTTTACAAAACTCTCTTAACGTTTTGAAACCTAGTCCTTCTGTTCATTTAATAACAGAACCCTATTTCTCGGACACAAATATTCACCACAATACTAATCGCAAAGTATTTAACCTGGAAGACAGTTAAAAGAGCCGGGAGGATTGTGTCAAAATTTGATCGGATCTTCTCATCGCCCTCCGCAATGGAATTGAATCTTCCTCCGAAGAGCTGCATCCCAAGGAGCGAGAAGATCACAATGAAGAGAAAGAGCAGGAGCAGAAGTCCAGCGATGGAGCGGATGGAATTGAGGAGCGACGCTACCAAATTGCTCAAACCCGTCCAGTACCTGAACACACGTCAGGTTTACGTCACAATGACGTCACGCAAAATTTGTTACGTCACAGTCGGGCTGAAACATTTTTGGGGTTTTTAGACAAAAAACCTAAAGGTCGCAATTTTTCAATTGTGGTTTTTTCGATTTTGCTTGGATGACGTCACTCTTGATTTGTTACGTCACAGTTCCAAAAATCATTCTTATTTAAATCTGTTGTGAAGAACACGAATCAAACTTTAAGAAATCAGTCACTGTCACGTAGATGACGTCATCATTAAAAAAAATCTAATTTACATTTAAGTGAAAGTGGTAATGTGCTTTACCTTGTCATCTTAAAGATCCTCAAGAGTCGAACGCAACGCAGCACAGAGATTCCGAGCGGTTCCATCACCTGTGGTGTAACGTAGAGCGCGGCGTTAGATACTGGGTGGTCTTGTGGTGACCAATAAGCATGTTAGGAGTAAGGACCGCTGTTAGCACCAAAATTTGCGTTAATAAAACTAAAACTGCACCCAAAAAGTTTTAAAAACTAAGGTCATGAAACGAACAAAGTATTGTTTGGAAAGAAAAAGTGAATAAAAATTTGTGTATATTGTCCGACAACATTAATGTTGGATTTCGTGACAAACTAGTTTCTTGGTTTTTAACGTTTTTCCCCAATAACCCATTTCCAATCAGACCAAGTTTTCATTCCCCAATTTTCCAAAATCCAATTCGTGTGTTTTGCCATTTCTGCCATACCCACCATAAAACAGTGCTTTTTTAACTAACAGGTTCTGCTAATTACCTACCTGACACCCTGGTATTACCCATTTGTAGGTAATTACCCGCCACCCATAGGCTAAGGACCCCTTAGCCCAGTTGAACTATCCTTTGTTATGCAATAATCGCCACATACCAAACTGGATCGTTAAGAATGCGTCACTTCGCGCTACAACGAACTCCTGCTGTTATAATGCAAGCGGCAGACTAAACAACACCTAAGGTTCGAAATGCGCCAGTAACAATCGTGACAACTAGGGTGTCTTCGGTTACAAACCTTAGCGCTTGTTAGAACCATCTCCACGATGCCTCCGCACACCACGAAGCAGTCGAAACGGTTGAAGAGGGACACGAAGTAGACCTGCATCCCCAGTGCGTACATCTTTAGCAGCATCTCCACCGTGAAGACGGCTAGCAGGATCTTGTTCGATAGGTCTGTAGGGAAAAATGGTTGAAAATGTAAATTTACGAAGATGTTTGGTTGAGATTATGAGAACCAGTGCTGTGCTTAATTTACAAGTTTAGACACTCAAAACAGCGTTCGTCTTCTAATAGAAAATTTTGCAGTTTTCAATCACTAAAAAATTCTGACAACTTCCCTTACAGCGAAATTACATGATAAAACCAACAATAACAAAAGTGCTGATAAAAACTAACAAAAGGGCACACTTGTGCGACTGCAACGCCAAATACTCTTAAATTGTCTTTTGTTTTTATACTTTCTAGGTTTGTCACGTCAAAGGCGTTCGCTTTTAGGGCATTTTTTCCATGGTGCCACATGAGAAACATAAAATTTTGTTAAGGGCCGGGCCAAAAAGCTTAACCAAATTCTGCATATTATTAACTGCACTTGTTTGTAAAAAACAATGGATAGCATTGTTTTGACAAGCTGGCAAGAGTATATGTTATGGCTAAGTAATAATATAGTAAGTCTGCATTACAAAAAAAGTCATTTATTCAATCAAGTGTGTTTTGGTAATTCCCAAATAGCTTACAGGCCGGCCAAAGGGGGCCGTACAATGCCCACGCCAAACTCAAAATCTTGCGGAATCCGATCCCTATAGCGTGCAAACAGGATGCAAATAAACTCCATAACAACAGCGCCAAAACCGACACCTATAGCCTTCAACCAGAGTGGCATACGTCTCCTCAAATTTCACCCTGGTAGAACCCCTGGGGCCACAACCCCTTTGATCAACAAATTTGGCAACCATGACCCCCCATGTTACGGTCACGAAACCAGCCCTAGACCGTCGCTAATTGTAAACAGGTGCAAACCACTATCGCTTGACCTTGACGCAAACTGCATCGCATTCGTACAGAGGTTGGAATTGTGTAAATTTGGGTTTTCTGGTAAGCTTCGTGTGGTCAATTTTTTCATGGACTTTCTAATGTTGTCTCCCACAACTATGAAGCTTACCCCCCTGTGTTTATGGTGATTCATAAAACTGAATGAACTCTGAAAGTTTATTGTAAGCGGATTTTTCCTGCCTTAGACGACCAGGTTTTCCAAATTGATGCTTTATCGCAAAATTTAAACTACGATTTAATGTTTTAATCGGTTGATTTGTTTATATTCGTTTAATGACTCTGACAGTCCCGGTCCATTTCTAGCATATGTCGCTTAATACAACGAAATCGTGGGGTTTTGGGGGAGGGTTTAAACCTACTGATATGAACAACACCTGGACCTGGGTATTGGTTGAGTAACATGCCAGCCACGATTGGTCACTCAAAAAGGTTTAGTTGCAATCACAAATGAGTTGAACTTTGAATTAACAAGTCATTCACCCCTAGCTCTTACTAAAAGTTGTACATATTTCGCCCAAAAATGTAGGCATCGTCAGTACATTTTTCAAATCATTATAGATGTGATGATTTTCGGTCTTTCATGATTTTCGAAAAGTATACGTATTTTATTAAAAACTAAGAGTAAATCACTTGTTTGTTAAAGTACCACTGTTCTGCGGTGATTTCTCAAATCCAAAATATACGTGGTCAAGGGCTTTTGTTCGAGTGCGACTCGTTAAAACAAACCTCAGTTGCGTGCTGACGTTTTTTGGTCAAGTCAAAAGGTGACGTGTGGTAAACAAAGACGGCGTTGTTAGAAGCGGTTGAAAGTTACCTTGCACTTGCGTGAGCCAATCAGGTTGTCTGTAGTGTTCCGTTGCAAGCGAGAGGGTGTTTAGAAATACGAGAACGATCACCAGCCAGTAGAAGGTCTGGGATTTCACCACCAATCGGAATCTCCGCCTGGTTTTCCGATTCCATCTTTTCCACCGTCGACTAAAAAGTACAAACCCTTGAGTTTTGTTCGCGATTTTCTGACCTTAGTTCGTTAGGCTACGGCGGTTGTTTGTTGGTCGAGTTGGAAAAATATTTCTGTGTTTCAATACTTTGTGACCGTTGTCCCATTTGGGTTGCATTTTAAAGTCCACATTCGTTTAGCGATAATTTAAATATTTCATTTTTGGGGGATTTTGTTTTTAATTTATCATCGTGTATCATCGCATAAAACCCACTGTGGCCCTTATAACAGGATGTTGTCCGATTAATTTACAACTAGTCAACAAATAAAATATATATTTTCGGTATAATCCATCCCAAAATCTAATTTCGTCTTAACCAGATTTGACTAACATAATCCAAACCGGTTTTGTTTCACAAACAACAACATTTCTTCGCTCTGCAGTTTGTTATGCAACCTACATTTCAAGAGGTCGCGCTTTTTAAATATTTTCAGTTTTGGCATCACGTATTTTGCACTGTTTCTGCCTAAAATGGCAACCAACGGCTTTGAAGCGATATACATTACCACAGACAAGTTACGTTGGAGTCCTTTGATTTGTAGAGTTGTTCAAAGTCACTGAATATTAATGCGAAGAGCAAATGCCACAAAAATATGCGTTGTGGTTGCGTTAAAATGCTAACCAAATTTTCAAAGCCAGTGACATTTGCAGGTGTTTGTCGCAAAATAATTTCTGCTGTTAACAGCGTGTGGTACTAGGAATTCGCAATTCTTCGGACACGCATTGTTAAGTTAGCAGATTTGTGCATGAAAAACAAAAAAAACACTAAAATGTAGAAGATATGAAATGGACGTTTTTTTAAATGGATAAGGTTTCATTTGAATCAAAATTTATCTATGCAACATTTACAAAAAAATCCCTATTACAATCGCGGTTATGATTATCAGTACATAATGACAGCAGCGATTGTTGAAACGTTTGCATTACAATGTATTCGTTATTCACAATCTTCCACAAATTTTTCCTGTTCAAGTTGTTGCGTTTACAAAATTCTATTGAACAAAAGACAACAATCCCATTCCAAGCATCAGAAACCACCCATCATGCGGAACTTACCTGTAACTTGTCTTGCTCAATTTCTTCCTACACGCATGACGTCATGCATCGTTACGACATCGATGGGCCGGGTGACGTATGATTGATGGGTGTGTCGATGGTGGGCGTGGCGTATGACAAAAAATGAAAAAAAAACACGAGCATAAAAATCGTTCGGTGACGAAGCGATTTTGCGTTTGTTCAAACAAATGGAATGATGCAAATAAATTGCCGGTTACTTCAGTGGGTCAATGGTTTGAATCAGCCAATCACGTTATGTCCGTGTTTATCAAACTGTGGGTCGCGACACCCTGGTGGGTCGTTTTAATTTTCCAAAGACGTTGTACCATAATTCCGTTTCGTAGCTTTTTGTTTTTGGGGGGGGGGATACAACTTTGATAATAAGCGTCTTTATTATATTTTTATCGCTGGTGCGTCTAAAGTCCAACCAACTTTTCCAAAGGCGTCGCGTCGAAAAATGTTTGAGAAACACTGCGTTATGCGGGTGCAAATCACCTCTATTCATATTTAAGTGACTTTAGTTTTGAATGTATGGCAAAAATGTTACAACACAAACAGTATTTATAATTATAAAATACTATTCAAAGGTTAATCTGTTGGTCAATCATGAAAGTCCAAAGCGCAAATAGAAAGCTATTTGTGCGAATATTGATTGGAACTCGGAAAAAAATGTCAAGCAAATTCATCATTCATCTCGCCAACACAGAATGGCTTATAGGTAAGATGAGCGGAACGCCACATTACCTCTGCCGTTGTAACCAGGTCTCATCCGCTTGTGCGCCTGAATCGTCACTCATGTTTTCATCGAACGCTTCTGAAGTTCCTGTTGACAGATGAACATTTGTTTTTTTGTTTTTTTACAACAGTGGTTCAAAACCTTTTTTGTTTTGCTGCACCCGTTTGCTGCGACTTATGAATCGCAGTACCCATAGCGGATATAGCCAATACAATAAGAACAATAGAAAGTAAACTGTCATTAGGCATTTCATTTATATGGTATAGACATCAACCAAGTCAGTCTACTTTACAAGCGGTATTTACTGTCATACCTGGTAAAACTTAACTAAATAGAAAAACAATTTGTAGTAAGTTGGTCACGGCACCCCTGACCCATGCAAACGACACCCTGGTTGGAAAACACTGCTTTATAAAGTATACACACCGGATATGTAAGTTTGGTTAATTCTATATTTGATCAAACCATAGAATTTCAAGTCAAGTCCAAGCCATGAAAAATACAAATTTTGAAATCACACCTTGCTTAAAAGTATTTCAATCATAGTTTGTGCCCACACAAATAGGCCACAATCGTTTTGTGAAAACACTACTTCGGCCAAACAAACTCCAAATCGACAGAACAAAACCTAAAGAATTCCATGGATTCTCAGTTACGTATCGCTATCCAAACACGATACTAGAGATACTAAGTTTGTCGTGCCACAGTTGAGCTACTTAACACCAGCAAATGTCACTTGTACGTGTTTTGCCGGATCTAATGAAGCCCGGATCACCCAACAAGATCCTTAGGAATTCGTATCGTCCAGGTGATCAAACTATTCCGTCCCATTCATCACCGGCTACCGTAACCGAAAGGCAAAATTACGATTGATGATAGCTTGCCAACAATTGCAACTCGTGGTGTTTAGGTTTCAAGTTCTGTCCGGCCGTGATGCAAAATTATCCTTGAATGAAGAGCAGTTTGGGGGTGGATTGCGAAACGGAGAGTCGATCTATTGTTTGAACTAAGCTCAAAGTTCAAGGTTGAAAGTTTGGCGCTGACATTTCAGACTTCCGTTATATGGTACCAAGGTAAACGGGGCTTTGTAAGGCCGTCCAGTTCACATGTAAGCGATCTATGTGCACCAGGTGTGCACTCCTGGACGAAGTTTCACTGACGGTGAACGGAGGTAGCAAGGAAATGTCGGGTTTGGTTGTATCAGTGCTGCCGTTTTGATGCTTGATTGTGTAAAAAAACTTGGGTCTTTTCGTAATAAAGTTTAAAAGTTTCTAGTAAGCTGGCTATAGAGCTTTGAAACGGAAAAAAACTGCTTCATACCGGCACGTTTCCAGTAATTTGTTGTTGTTTTTTCTAGCAAAGCATCTACATAAGTGCTCACCAACCTCTTTGGTGTCATGAAACCCTTAAGGTAGTTTAGCAAATATTTCGGAACCCCAATTTAAAAAAACTTTAAGAACTGGTCAACACTCTACACATAGAAAAAAACTAAGACGATTTGACACTAAGACAATTTTCGCACATGAATGCATTGTAGTTTGACAGAATTTTTTTCTGTGTAACGCATTTAATGTTGTTAATTTTATAAGTAATGGCTTAAAGTTTAAAACTGGCGTGCTCCCCGAAACACTAGCGTTCTGCGAAATCCACGCGAAAGAGCTGTGATTTACACATGGTATCAAGGCAGCTTCATTAACAAGAATGAGGTCACTGTACCAGTAGTTCACCGCATTCCAGACAGTCGATAAATTTGGCAAGTTCATTGCCCCACAGCCGTTAAGCCTTAAATCCACAGCGAAAACCTCCAAGGTGCTGACAGCCTATCGTCACGCATGTCACCGTAACGTGCCGTCAACGGACCATGACGTCGCAAGTGACCGCCGGGAGATGACGTCACGGCCGAATTACGCACGAGTGACGTCATAGCCGGTGGAATTTGGATGTGGCTTACCTTGTGCAGCGCACTGTGATATGAGTAATGACCCCTAAGTTTAAACCGGTGCTCCACAGCCTTTTTTCACTGACGTTAAACTTCAAACTTTCGGAAATCTGCGGCAACCTCAACTTGCGTTTTGCGCCAGGACAGCCTTCCGAAGATTAAAATTTCTACTATGACGTTCTAAAACATTATGAATGCACAGCAGGCGGTCCAAATAGAGTTTTGAATACCGTAGAACCCAACCTTCCCAATGCTGAAATGTTGTTGCTTCCTAAAAAGTTAAAGCTGATTCACACCAGATGCGTCTACCGGTTGCGGTACGGTTTTTTGATCTCGCGGGAAGCAGCGGGGCATTTACACCAGCCGCGACCAAAGTCTATCTATCAGACACGGCCAAAGTGTTTTATGTTTGATAGATAGACCTTGGTTCCGGCTGGTGTAAGTGCCCCGCTGCCTGGCGAGAGATCAAAAAACCGTACCGCAACCGGTAGACGCATCTGGTGTGAATCGGCTTTTACAGTATACGGCAGCACATATCTCGTGGTAATCCGGTTTCGGAACACTGTTTTATACATCAGTAGTTTTAGATAGCAAATGTTTGCTTTCTACACACAGAAAGTGGCAATTTTGATAGTAGTTTCAGTAACCCCATATTTTGTTTCAACATTATTATTTACGCCTGGCAGGAGCATGTACAATTGCTTGTGCGTAGAATTTATGTCTGTTTATTCGTGGAGTCACTTGGACCGTTTTGTGGGTTAAAAAGCGACAGACCCAAACGGTTCTACTCAGAAATAGCGCCAAAACCGAAACTTTAAAATTTCCGATCGATCGCTATTATTAAGTTTTCAAGCAATGCGACACCGCGCTGACGTCATTAGCGCTGTCAAAGGGGGTGCAACGACTGCGTGCGAGTCTATTTCTGTACCGAATGACGTAGATGGCAGCAAGAGGCTGCACTCTGACGAGAGGTACTTGGGGCGGGTTACAACAACTCGATCGAATGGATGAAGTTGTAATTAGATTATCACCAATAAATAATGCTTATGCTTCCAATATCCTAAAGTGCCGTCAAAAGTGCATTAATGCATGTCATCCGAGGTGAGTTACTGAGCAAGTAAAATGTGACACATTTGCTGACGTTGGTATCACAAATTCGTTCCTAATATTGTAAGTTTTTTGAAGCAGATTTAATGCTTGCAATGTAACTACTAAAAGTGACACTCCTTCTAGGCCAATGAATAGCTGTTATTTCGCGTCTTGGGGGCCTGTGGGTCAATCAATGGGTGGATTGGGTTAAAATTCGCCAGCACACAACTTCAGAGCCATCCATCATGTGTAAAAATTTGAATGACTCTTGACCAAGAGGTGTAAACAAAGCAGCTTTAGACAGAAGTAAAAAACAAAAAAAACATTAAGTTTGGAAGGGGACTGGTAACTTCTTCTTTCATGCAAGTATCTATTATGAAACGTGGCGTTAATACCAATTCTCCATTGCTCGGCTATTTTGAGCTGAAGTCAAGTGGCTGTCTTTCGGCCGCTGAGAGAATGCGTGGGTTGCTTCGTAAACCACAGACCCAAATAGCACTAAAAAACCTGCACTAAAACCGGGGTCGGTGTTCACTTGGGTTTTTTCCTTTGTGTGCAAGCGACAGAATTTATCCTTAACGCAACTCTGGACTTGTGCTGGACCCACAAAAAGCAGCGGTGTAGCTGGACGAAAATCTGCAGGGGGGCTGATATTTGTAACTTGGAGGGCCAATTGCACCCCTTTGGCTACGGCAACGACTCTTAGTTGCGTTTTATACATCGAATCGTGTAAGAACATAACCTGCGATGATTCTTCTTGGCTTCAGCTCATGGTTTTCAAATTGTGCGTCGTTTTAGTTTTCCAAGGGCGTAGAGCATTTTCTATAAATCTATTTCTTTCTGCTTTTGTATCAATAAATATAGTTTTGATAATAAGCGCATTAAATTCGTATCGCTGGTGCGTCAAAAGTACAACCAACTCTTCCGAAATCGTCGCGCCGCAAAAAGTTTGAAAAACACTTGCTTGCGCAACTGCAAAGTGGCCAAATCCCCATGCGAAAAGACGTGATAAGAAAACAAATTGAACGAAGGCCCGACTGCTAACTTGAGTACAGATTCAAAACAAGATTTTC
>QXVZ01003483.1:0-19903 GCA_008931825.1 Phallusia fumigata
CATCAAGCGGATGTTGGTGATGCTTGACCCTGAATATTTCGGAAGTCTTGTCACTGGTCTCGATAACCTTGAAGGTAACTCCCATTTTAAACTGCATTCTGCACCTGCAACAGCCCTTGAAACACACAACTTGTACATTTCTAACCAAAACTTATAAAACTATTATTTGAACCTGCTTCCATTCTTAGACGATTTCAAGAGAACTTTTACCATTTCGTGCGACTTCAATATTTTCCTGCACGAAGCTATATGTAAAACATAGTTACCATCACACACATTTCAGACAAACATATGCACACTTCATTGGAGTCAAAATACGCCAAGAATGTGTTTTGTACATTGCTAGATTTGAAGTCATCCGTGGGTTGTGGTTTACTTCGTATGAGTTTGGTTGAACCCGTCAAGTTGGAAGCTTGTCGTCTGCTACATTACCTCAACGACTTGCAACTACAGCATCGCGTTGAGGCTCTTGTGTCGTTTTCCACACTGATTGTCTCCAAGCTACAACAAGTAAGCTCCAAGCTTAAAACTGTGGTTGTTGCAACGTTGAGAACATTTGTTACCCGATTTATAATTTGTATTTTTCGTTTTTTTTAAGCAAAAAAATTACCTTATACAATAATTTTCTTTCTCTACATGTAAAGACCGTAAGGGAGGGCGGGGCATGCTTTACATAAGATTAAAGAAGTCAAGTATTTAGTGACGTAAAGTATTAAAAACATAAGAAATACAAAAACGCAAGGTGCAAGCAAACGCGAAGAGGTCCTTATGCACACCCTTGGAAAATACCTTTGTCACCCCCACACTATTTTAATCAAGTAAAGAAACAATGTGAGGTTTTGATATGTTCAAACTTTTAACTTTTCCTCAGGACCAACGCAGCCGATATCAGTCAGTGATGGAAGCTTTGAACATGTCAGCTGCGATGACCGCTAAAATGACCAAGGAATTTCGATCACCGCCAAGTGACCAGATGGCCTTGCTGCTTAGGTAAACCGCAATATTCCGTTATGTTTACCGAAACTAACTACGCCCCAGACCATGCGACAACTAATATGACGGAATAAACGCCTTGTCCGATTTTGAGACTTACAATATACTTTGGTTTTCGAACTCAATGGGCAGATATACTAAGAAACGTGAGTTATTTCAGCCCTTAAAACTACTTGCAACGCCAATTTTGTTTGTGACAGTTTTAAGTCTGAGGACAGAGAAGGGGACTGTCCCCTGCCTGACGAGATTCGTGACATCATGTGGAACTTTCACATGGACATGTTACGTCATTGTGGTGAATTCGCGGACGAGGAGACCGACGAAGTAAAAGAGGTAATTGTGGTGTGGAAATGCATGCGGGACATCGTGCTGTTATTAAACTATGGGATATAGGACACATAAATATTTTCCCTGTCAATGATTTTTATAGCTCCCTGAATAAAAGCGTGTACTACCCGTCCCGTATTCCAGTTACTATATTGTGTTCGAAAAAAATGTTTCACTACCTTACTCCGTAGTTAATTACAACGTTTAGTTTTAAAAAAGGTGTATGTTGGAAAGACTACATACGCATGGCATCACCTAAACAACAATAAACAAATTGAAGTGTTTTCGACTTTCAAAGAGTGTATTGGGGCAATGCGTTGTTCTATATATCACGTGACAATAATCCAGTTTAAATTTGCTGGCAGGAATCGTATGGTAACCGGCTCAAATCGCTTCTCTCACGAGTTCTGCGTCGAAAGACAAACATTCCTGAACTAGAAAAGGAAGCGCGCGATGGCAATGGTGCACCGACGTCATCGGCTTCATACTTCCGGGATCTGACGACGCAAATAATGGTCACGTGGGCCCAGGAGAAGAACATTAACGACCCAACATTGGTCCGCGAAATTTTCTCGCTTCTGTATCGACAATTTGACGGAATCGGAGAAGTAAGTCTTGTTATAGCTTGCGTCAGGCCAGAAATACAAATATACCGTGAAACAACGTAGATCAATTATACTTCTTGAGGTGCTTGGACATGCACGCACAATTAGACTTCGAAAACGGCTGAGGTTTGTGAGCTGCAGAGAGTGCACACTGTTTCGACCTGCAAGGTCTCATCGGTGCAGATGAGATCTTACAGGTCGAAACAGTGTACACTGTCTGCAGCTTACAAATCATTATTGGTTCTTTGCTGTTATATAGGCTGAGTTTTTTTCAACAAGCGACTCTTTATACAATTCAACTTTTGTTGGTATCTTGTATTGCTAAACTTCCATTAATACGAAGATATTGCTGCGGCTGGTGCAAATTTGTTTCACAAATAAACCACATGTCTTTTGATCATATCCACAATACAATACGTTTAGCCTAAGGAATCGATACAAGTACTTCAAAACAATACTAAAACAAATCTGCCCTCTTTTGATTCTTCAAGCATTTCATTGCCAATTTCTTTCTTGTCAACAGTTGCATCGTGCATTGAAGAAAGCTTATTGCATCAGTGCAATATCCGAACGGGATACAATGGGACTACTTGACGCTCTGTCCCGACTTCGATCTTTGCTATCAGTAAAACTTGGACGCGAGGAGGAGGCCCTTATCATCAAAGAACTCAAGTACGTATGCTAAAAAGCTTGTTGACAACAAAATGTGAATCAAACTTTTATTCTTTTGCAGTAAGATAATGAACAACAAGGTATTTTACCAACATCCCAACTTGATGCGGGTTTTATGTATGCACGAGACTGTTATGGAAGTGATGGTCAGTGTGCTGGGCGAAGGAGATGATGACGACATGAACGGTAAGTTGACGATCAGGCTTGTTCCAGACTTAACAGTCAGATCAAAGCGATACTTTAGCATTGCTTTGGATCAAAGCGATAACGTGGAAGTTCAACATTGGATTGCTATTGCTCTTTCACTCTCCACGCGACGTTACAAAATAAATAGCACGCTTGTTCTAAGGTTTGCATCATTCGCTTTAAACCTACAGGTCAAGAGGTCCGCTTCCCGCGTATGGTGGCTGCGTGTTGTCGATTCCTGTGCTACTTCTGTCGTATCAGTCGCATGAATCAAGGGGCGATGTTCGACAAAATCGGTTTCCTTCTTGAGCACGGCTCTGTCGGCCTTGGTAAGTCAATTTGTTCCTGCTTTGTTAATGTGATCAAAGGAACGTGTATGTACGTTAGAAAAAATCTAATCATCGCTGATGTTACTATGTCGCAGCATCACCATCAATGCGTGGTTCCACGCCGCTGGACGTCGCTGCTGCATCAGTAATGGACAACAACGAACTTGCTCTAGCTCTGCGCGAGTCAGATCTCGAAACGGTGGGTTCAGCATGTTTCTAAAGGTTCATATCATACCAATTGCCGTTGTCATTTTTTCTGTCCCGTATTCACCTGTTTATCAAAAGAATAATTAGGCTATTTTGTATTTAAGCCTATGTTACACGTGCATTTAAAGTGTTTTTTTTACGATTTCTAAAACATTTGCTACGTTCGACTGTGTCTAACTCGTCTAATTGGCTAACAATTTTTTTCATTATTAAAACTGAAGCTCCGTTACTTTATTTATTTGCAGCTCGTGGAAAACCTTGCGAATTGTGGATTACAAAGCTCCAATATTTTGTTGAGAAAGGGCTACCCCGATCTCGGGTGGAATCCCGTTGAAGGAGAAAGATATTTAGACTTCCTCAAACACGCGGTCTTTGTGAACGGTGAGTGCTGCACAGCTGTTAAATATGACCTGCCGCTACAGATGCCCCAATAATTTGTTTATATTAAACTGTATATGAAGGGAAATTACCAATTGCGTGCCATTTTTTTGTTAATTAAATTAACTGTCAGTACAATAAGTTTCTTGTTCACTTTTATGCAAACTTGTTCACAACCATGGTACTTATGAATACATAACAATCATAAATACTCGAACTTACTTCGCTGAACATTCTCAGGCGAAAGTGTTGAAGAAAACGCGAACTTGGTCGTACGTCAGCTCATACGACGCCCGGAATGTTTCAGTCCAAGTTTACGGGGCGAGGGAGGCCAGGGTCTGCTCTCGGCTGTCACCGAAGCTCTACAAATATGCCGGGATCCACTTCGTGATTGCCCTGATCCAGCGTTCATGCATCACCAGTAAGCTTCGTTTTTAGCAAAATGCCAATAAAATGCATTATTGCTTGGGAACGAGGTAAAAAAAAAAACCATGTTCCAGCAATTCATAATGCTTACTGGCGAATTGAACTTTTTAGCATCTTTTGATAGCGGGTACAGACGACATAATTGCCCACAGTCTTTTCTTTGTTAAAAAAATTAATCGCCTGCAAGGGGTCAAAAATGTGTGGGGTAAATGGTAATTTGCTTTCTTTCATCGCTGGTGTGTTTTTTATGTTTACGTTGGACCAAATCCGATTGGTTGCCCTGATATTTATGTAAAATATCGTAACATTTCTCTCGACAGCTACGTGGATGAGGAAGATGAAGAGGAGGAAGAGATCCACATGGGCTTCTCCATTCTGGCCTTTTACTCTGCTCTCATCGATTTACTGGGAAGATGCGCGCCGGAACAAAATCTCATTGAGCAGGTAAATGTTGCTCATTCATGTTATTATTTGATCCTTACCTCACGAACTGAATTCGTGGGAGTTTTGTACACCAGGGTTCCGACATGTTTTACACACAAGTACTGACTATTAACTCATTGAGACGTTTGTTTAAAACTGCGGACTAAACTTGTTGCTGTTACAGTGCATGAATATAAGCCAAACTTAACAAACATCATTGTTTTTTACTTGAATGTTATGAAAGTAAGAGTAATTGTTTTTAGGGCAAAAGCGAGGCGATTCGCATCCGAGGCATCCTGAGGAGTTTGGTTCCTCTGGAGGACTTGATTGGTGTCATCAGTTTGCCATTCGACCTTCCGCGCCTGGAACGAGGTGAAACATGTTCTAATTCCAATATATATGAAATCCCTCATCCAAACTTACTTGTTTTTCTAGTTTTTATGCTATCTTAAATTTGTTGCATATTGCGTCATAATGTTCATTAACTACGGTGAATTTGGTCAAAGTGGATTAGACTAAGTTGATTTTTCATTTGCATTAATTTAAATCCTTGCTGTAGATGGCTCCAGTCACATCCGCCAGCCCGATCTCTCTGCTTGCTTCGTCCCTGACCACAAATCCGCCATGATACTTTTCCTGCAGCGGGTTTACGGCATCGATAGCCCGCAGCTCCTGATCCGAATTCTCGAAGTCGGTCTGCTACCAGATATGAAAGCAGCTGCACAGCTGGACACGGTAGATGTTTTTACACCTTTGGTCTAGAATCTAGATAATGCAATAACGGACGTAATTAGCCTAGAACTATAAATCCTGATAACTTGATACTTGAATCTGGTTATTTATAAGTCTTGCACTCGTTTGTGGCGAAGTTTGTAAACAGTTAGGTGGGAATCTTCAAAGCACTGATTTTTACCGATATGAATGACAATTTTAACATATTTGTAAATATAAACAACTACATCCATAGCAAACCCCCCACGGCTAGGTAAGAAATCAGTGTTTACTAAAGACTTTAAACACTCACCCAGTTTCCCATTTCAACTTTGTTTTCCTTACAGCCTGCATTGCATTCATCCGACATGGCTCTAGCTCTGAATCGCTACATGTGCCACAGTGTTCTACCACTCATAATACGACACGTCGAGCTCCTCGGCCAATCACAGCACCGCGTTGTGCTTTTGGACCAGGTTCTTCACACTGTGTATCGGATGTCCCGAGCCAGAGCTCTCACCAAAGCACAGAAGGAAATGATCAGTGATTGTCTGGTGGCTGTTGCCGGGTAGGGGTATTTGTATTTCTGTTAAATCCCCATGTAACGCCTTAAATGAGTTGCGCTTATGACAAGTTTCGTTTTTTTTTCTAATCTGCGGTAGGTGGATGTTTGGCAATCTCACATAGATTTCCTGTTTAAATAACGATTGGTATTTTACCTATTTTACAAACCCAAATGCAGTGTAACTTGTCAACTGTTTTGTCATTTGTAACGGATAGCTGACGTCAAATATCGAAAAGGATAATACACGAATGCGGGTTGCTATCGACCGTGCTGAAGTGAACGTTCACGATATCTTCATGCACTAGCTAGTAATGAAAAAAGATAAAAAGAAATAATTTCCATGAATTACACAGAGTTTTGCGACCTTCCTTGTTGCAAGGGTTGCTTCGCAAGTTAACCTTCGACGTTCCTACACTTACCGAGGAGACATACATACCAATAAGGGTAAGTGTGTCAGGCGGACCATCCGTCATAACTTGCGTGTTAATGTGTCTGCACAAATAAAGCGTTTAAATTAAACTTAATGTTTAGAATAGCTTTATGATTAAGGTACAATTTCCGCGGTGGGGTGGTTTTAAATATACCTGTCATCCTTAATGTTAATACGGCCAGTGTGTGTTGAAACGTCTGCAGTCAAGTATGTTTACTATATTTAGATTATTACATTGTAACTTACAACGCACCAACATTGAGAATCAAATCAAAGTATGATTTGAAAAACGATATTATACCTATGTAGTTAAGCAGGCTGTAATCCCGGCTCAACATAATGCCTTCAGTTCTGGTAAATATATTGAAGTACGCACACTCATGTCTATTTTAGCTTTTAGCCCAGCATTACACGCGGTGTTGGAAGTATTACTACTTGCAAGATGGCTGTGTGGAGTTCGGTTGCGCAACTGATGAAGAAAAACATCTTACGATGGTTTTGTTCTGGGGTCTCTTTGATGCCCTGTCGAAACGGGTAACTAAAGACCAAAAAACTTAGATCTTAGAAAAATAACTATATTAACGTAATAATGGCATATAAAGCCGATTAAACATTCCCGATTAGGCTATGTTGACATGTTTACTTCAAAAATTACATTAACTTTTTGTTAAGCTTTGCGTTTTGCAACACATTTTATTTTGTGACTAATCCAACTTACAGGAATACGAACACGAACTATTCTCGAAAGTTCTTCCATGTTTATGTGCGATCGGTAACGCCCTGCCACCCGACTACGCCCTCTCACCAGCGATGGAGAAACTACGTCAGCAACCTTCGCTGGATGCTGACGGAAAATTTAATCCGAAACCCGTCGACACTAAAGGGTGAGTTGAAAATACAAATTCGGTGGATATTTTGTTTGACCACGGTGGTTTGAATCAAAGGCCTCAACAAGACCTACTAAATCACTTACGGTCACATGAGCCATTTGGAAGTTTTGATCTTTGCACAAGCCACGTGCTTTCAGAAAGTATGGCACCTATAGGTAACTTAGTCCAATCTTTGGTCAATTGTCTTTTATTTCAATGATAAAAAAGTTTGTGTCATTACGTTTTGTATTTCTTTTTTAACTTTAACATTGTAGCACAAAAAGGTATAGATTTTGGTGCAAGTGAATACACTGCTAGAAGAACTACAGAAATCTCGGTCCAAGATTAGTGTATGAGAGAGCTTCCCAAACTAGGGGTCGCGCATCGAATTTTGTGGGTCGCGAGTATACCAATTTCCCACGAAGTGTTGTAATCGCCGTCTTTTTAAGCATTTGCCTTGGTTTAATAGATGAGGTTTTTTTAACATTGTCATGTTAAAACTGCGCAAAATAAATTTTTATTTGATTTTGCCTTTTGGCAGTACCCGTTAAATGGTATGTTTTGAACTGATTTTTTCTCCGATTAACGCTAAGGGTCGCAGAAAAATTTTAGAAATCGCAAGGGGTTGCAGACCAAAATATTTGGGAAGCCCTAGTATATGATACAAAATTGACATGCTTTCTTTATCGACAGGACCCATTTTAGCCAAGTCCCAACGTTATCCATCAAACACTATTTTTTACAGAATTATCATACCTGAACGACTCGAATCATTTGTGAACAAGTATTCGGAACAGTGGCATGACACGTGGGCCATGGATCGATTCTCGACTGGTTGGGCGTTTGGTCCCCAGTATTCCGACCATCTCAAACAACATCCACTGCTGAAGCCGTACAGACTGCTCAGTGACAGGGTAAGTGAAATGACACATGTCGTTATGGCCAGAAATTTAACTTTGAGTCGATTAAAAAAAATGTAAATGCAATTTAGCATCCAAAAAACCAAATGGCACGAGTTGATCAATAATATGTATTATTTTACTAGGAGAAGGATGTTTATCGACCTACAGTGCGTGAAGGTTTGAAGACCCTGGACGCTTGGGGTTGGTCAATAAGCAAAGTGAAGGAAACAGCGGAATCCTTCAACCAAGCTGCAACCAAAATACGATGTTCCTCACAAAGTTCGATGGTAAGAGACGACGCCAACAACACATTTCCAAAATACAACAATATTTTGGGATTTCTTTTGAAAAAGTTTTTTGGCGCAAAATGTATAAATGTGTTTCTTTTAGAACCTCAATGATTCCCCACACGGGTATTCCCCTCGACCTTACGATCTCAGCGGCGTGTCACTGAGTCGAGAAATGGCCACGACGGCCGAGATGTTGGCCGAAAATTTCCATCTGGCTTGGGCTAAGAAAAAAATTACCGAGATCGAAACGAAAGCGGCTGCCGCGCAGGCTTCCGGGCAGCCAATTCCCGCAACCGCGCTCAGTCCGAACCCAATGCTGGTGCCTTACGACCGACTAACTGCCAAAGAGAAGGAAAAAGACCGAAACAAGGCTTATGACATGTTAAAGTTCTTGCAGGTAAAACTAAAAACTTCTAAAGTTTGCTGAAACGTCTAAATAAATTAAATGTTGAAAAGCAGCAATAACATGCGTATTAGTTGAGTAGTTGTAGCAGAAAGTTTTTTTTCTTTAACTTTATCATTCTTTAGCGATGAGGTTATGCTTTGTACTAGTCTACCGATAAAAACATGTTGCACGTGAAAATGTTTGCTTATTTTTCGACTTTTTTGGATATCTTTTCTGTGGCCAACGTCAAGAGCGAACTGGAAACCACAGCAAACTCTGAAGTGGGCGATGCACCATAAAGTTTACTTGGCCCCTTGTGAGAGTTTCTTCGTCAAATTATTAACTTTCTTCGTCTTACAGTTTCAAAACTACGTACTGAACAAAGAGGAAAAGGACGAGATTGAATTAAAATCATCGGTGGAGAAACGATTTTCGTCGATGTTGCTGTCAAGGTTGCTAGGATATGTCGACGAAGTACGTTTAATTTCTCAATGAAGTTTTATTATTGTTGCCAACATAGTTAATGTACGACAAAGTGATTGCGTTTATCTCGTTGTTGCATCCAGGCTTCAAAATACATCACCTCGATGATCCAAGCCATCGAGGCGACGAAACAACGCCAGCAAGAATCTATTATGATGGGCTCGATGCCCCTCCCAGTAGGCCTGCATGACGTCACAGCGTCTGACGACATAAAATTCTTTGCAAAGGTAAGTGTTCTGCGTTTGATTAAATTTCCAACAAATCTACGTGCAAATCTACGTACACCAACAAAAAAATATTAGTATATTCTTACCATGGACCTTATATAGCCTAACACGTATCTTCTGCTGACAGGTGGCGCTGCCGTTTATCGACTCCTACTTCAAGACGCAGCAGATTTATTACGTCACCGTAGCGGGGCGAGCCAATGAAGGAATGTCTTTCGCTTCTAACAAGGAAAAGGAATCCGTTACTATGTAAGAGAAAGAAAAGTTATTTGTTGTTACCTTGCAACTTCAAACATTTGTTTCCTCCAGGTTATTCTGCAAGATGGCGCAGCTGATTCGCCAGCGAACGTCATTTTTTGGTAAGATTTTGATTCAAAAACTACAAACAGATTGTAACAAGTTTTTGCTTCGGATTATAAGAGTTTATAAGGTATAAGGTGAAACTGTTGCTTGTAGGTGTTGATGCCCAAGTTGCCATCAGCTGTATCAAGGCACTAGCGGAATGCATTGACGCATCGTAAGTATACAAGTGTATATTGTCGCTTATAACGACATCAATATTGCACAGTTTATTTTACCGGGGCGACCTCTTTTGTTCACAGAACAGTGACAAAATCCTGCCCCGAACAAGTCAAGCTGTCTCTAACCACTTACTTTAACAATGCTGCTGAAGATCTCAAGAAGATGCTCAGCTACATACGCAGGTACGACAAAAACTAAAACATGTAAAATTCGTTCGTACACGTAACATGATTCCTAAACATAAATTTTCTTGGGCTGTTTCGGAATTCTTTTGAAACCTATCCTGGAATGAAAAAAGATTTTGGCGGCTTAGATCAAGCGTTTTGTCAATAGTTGGAAAAAATTTGTATTTAATTGCTTGAAATATTTTTTGGAAACTTCTCGGCTCACTGTTTTATCCTGTTCAAAGGCTTGCTTGGCCCTTGAAAGTTGTTCAGAGGATCTCTCTCTATCGATTGTATAGATTTGGTTCAGTGATTGTTTTGGGGAAATGGCCGAAGTTTCAAATTTGTGATTGGTTTCACTTTTTTTTTGTTTCAAAAAATATTTTTATTTACGTTGCGAATACCGTGGACACATCGTTTCTGTACATTTCCAGTGGTCGAGTCGATCGCCTTCAGAAGATGATGACGGGAGCGCAAAACACAAGTTACGTCACACACTGTTTACTTCCGGTTCTCACCACTCTGTTTAGTCACCTGGGAAAGTACAAGTTCGGAAAAGACCTTTTGCGTAAGAACCTGTTTTAAAACCAACTCGTGCAATACATCGCGACAAAAAACGTATTTTTTGCAGTGGATGAAATACAAGTCGCCTGTTACAGAATTCTCAACGGACTTTACAGTCTAGGAACAGGGAAGACTGATTACGTTGAACGGTATGTGAATTTTTTCCCGTAAGCAGCAGGGGATAATTGTGACGTGTACTTGTGTTCCAGATTACAAGAAAAAGGAAGCCGCCGATTTTCATTGAAACGGGTGGAATCCATATTCGAAAAGTAAGGTTTGGTTAAGACCAGTGTGGCCTTCTTCAAGTCCAAAGATTTTCCTACCCCTTGCTGCCTCCCAAATCTGATGGGCCTTCTTTTGGCTTTTAATGTCCAACATTTATCAATTAGTGTGTTTTTTAATTTAATTTGTATCACAGTACGCCAGGCCTGCAAGAGGCGTTATACCGTATCATATTCGGCCTTCCAAGAATTTCCAGTCAGCAAGGGGTGGCTAGAAAAATCTAGCTTATGGTGCGATTCGAACCCACGCAAGCATATAATTCACATTTTAATTCAATTTGTGTTGTTATTAACAAACATACTGGCTTTAAATCGGTCCTATTTTTTTCTCAACAGTCACCGTTCACAAGTTGGCGAGTGCTTGGCGGCTTTTGCGAGTGCCTTTCCCGTTTCGTTCCTCGAACCTCGCCTCAACAAGTTTAACGCTTACTCCATCTACAACATTCTCAGCATCAAAGACAGAAAAAGTAAGTTCGTTAGCATTAATTTTGATTTTTTTACCCAAAAGCAGCTTAGTAACCAAGCTATGTGCCGCCCACTGTGGCTAAGGTTTTTTGCATTGTTTGTTAGAGATGTTGAAGGTAATGAATTCAGGTAAAGTTTGACCTACATTCTGTTAATGTTTGGTGTTTTAAAAAAATAAATTAGTTAACATACGTGGTGGGCCAGGTTAGCCTATTCAATAATCAAAACGACCACAAATTGGTGAATGTGCTTTCGAAAACATTATCTGGACGAAAAAAGTATGATCTATACTCTATTTAACTTCTGTTGCTGTTTTTTAGTGCTTGGCCTTCCATCGAAGTTAGAACATCTAACACCCCGTCTTCCCAACCTGAATTCGTTGCTCGCTGATATCGGCAGACTTGCTGAGTCAGGAGCAAAGTATGACGAAGCACCGGAGATGATTGACATTATCCTGCCAATGATCTGCAGGTGAGTTTAAATGCCAAATACCTGCTATTACTGGTTTTCCTCCTGACAAGGACCTGGTATTCAAATAATTAAATCACAGGTTTATCCCGACTTTATTATCCAAGCATTCTTTACTTCTTTTACAGTTACCTGACGCAATGGTTAGACCAAGGTCCGGACTTCATTCATTTGAACGCGAAGAGCAGCAGTGTTGAAAATCCGATCGAAACCGATTCGGCTGCCCCGGGTGGTTGTTGCACGATTGTTGCCAATCAAACCATGACCTCATTGTTGAAAGACGTGCTCAGGTTGATTCATAATAACCTCGGAATAGACGAAGCTGATTGGATGAGGCGGATCGCGGGTGGGTTATACAAGTTCAAAACGCTTGTACAAAATAGGTCTTACTTGTGGTTGACTCTTACAGAGTAAAATTACATGATTATTGACCTAACTTAAATTAACAAAATTAAACCTACAAAGCACTTTGTATTTTATCAATATTTCGATTTTTAAATATTTTTCCATTTTGGGCTATTATGTATTACTGTGTATGTTTTGCAGTCTACACTTTACCAATCATGATTCGAAACGAAAGTGGACTCCTTGAAAGTCACTTCCTTCCAATCCTCAACAAGACGCTCAAAAAACTTCGTCAGACACGTGACCTAGAAGAACAGGTATGACGTCAGCATGTCGGGCAAATTTTTGCAACGTTTAATGTCACCTAGAAATCGAGCAGCGACCGTTTACGTGCTGGTGTTAACAATTTTATCATTTGTTAGTTCATTACCCAAACAAAACGTGACTAGAGAGCTAATTTTAAGGTTTCAGACCGCATTTTTATGTTAAATTTCTCAGCACTGCCTGATTCAACCGAGTAATTGTACATGCAAAATTTACTATGGCTCTTCTGGCAAATGTATTTTACGTGCTGAAGTTTCGACGTCCTATTCAGGTCGTCTCCAGACGAAACGTCGGTACGTAAAATACATTTGCCAGAAGAGCCTTAATAAGTTTACACAACGCCCGGCAGCAACAGTAATGGCACATGTGGATTTAACTATAATATACTCCTGAAGTTCGAAACGGCGCAGTATAACTTCACAGTGCATTGCATGTTTTTTTATTCACCTCATATTCCCTCCTAACCTTTATATAGTTGGCGAGCAACCATGGCAACTCGAGCAGCGAACTGTTAAACATCGTAAGTATGACGTGTGCAGGCACGTGACAAATTCCGAGATTTGCCACAGATGTTTCCTTGCATGGTGTTTGATTGTTGCCAGCAACAGCAGTTATAGCTGTCTTGCAAATAATTTGGGTTTTTTCTCGGAAACTTTGAAACGAAATCTCTTGTAGATTTTCTATTTTAAAGGAGGTTTTATATGTGATGTCTGCGACTTTTGTGCTGTATTATGAAAAAAGTGGCACGTAAACGTTTGCGTTTTATTTCAAAACAATTTTTGACTGTTTTCTACGATTTTGAAATACTGTGTCGCGTGTCAAAGTGTTGCGCAGTTTGTGCGCTGATCAAGTGACAAAACCATCCGAAAAAATAAAACCTGTGGGTGTGCATGAAATTTTGTGATAATTTTTACAGACGAGGTCTGTCCTATTAAATGTAGCGCTAGTTTCTCACAGTTGAATGCATAAAGTTCATCTAAGTATGAAAAGCGGATATTTTCACAAGCGCTGGTTCATTCAGTTGAACTTTATTTTGCAAATTTTAGGTGAAATACGAACAACGTGTAAGCGACGTATCGGACTTGGAGCTGATTATGTTGGAGGATTACGGGATTCTGGTTCGCGATCTCTACTCCTACTATCCACTTCTGGTGCGATTCATTGACATTTGCAAGTAAGTACAAACGCTGTTTGTTTAATCGCTTAAGGATACTTGTGACTGATACCACAATACGCCTCCTTCAGACGCTTGTGTTGCAAGTCTGTTATACAGTGATATGCATGAAAATGCTGTATCTTAGTTCAAGGTGGCTGTTTCAGAGCTGATTGACAACTGACAGAACAAATAAACTTACTTTCCAGGTCAAATTGGGTTGCCGAGAAAAACCAAGCTGCGGTTGAACTATTCCAGCTTGTCTCGGAAATCTTCGTGATCTGGTCCAAATCCTTGGTGAGTTGCGAAAATAAACAGCCACTTTTCTGCAGTGTTAGGTTTATTGTATATATAATGTATTACCATATATCTGTTTGAACTTGTAGAACTTACGACGGGAGGAGCAGAACTTCGTGATCCAGAACCAGATCGACAACATGTCGGTGTTGACTGCCGATAAAAGCGCTGCGCCAAACGCTGCTGGACTACTGGTTGGTTTATTTGATTGCTACTTGTGTAAAATATATGCATGTTCATGATAGATCTGGTTGTAACGAGTAATCTCAAACATTTATCTGAATGGCCAATGGTTAATATAAATGCACGGTTTATTTGAGCTGCTTTCGCTTTATAGTATACAACTTTCGTTCAATTGACTTACAGCAAAGGGCATTTTTACCAAGTTACTTTTACTACACTTACCCCGGTTTTAAGGTTTTATCATAATCCGGTGTAGCAAAACACATATGTGTCTAAAGCCAGAAAACTAACCCATACACAGGCAAGCCGTCGTATGGTGAAACGTCGAGGTGACCGTTACTCTGTTTCCACATCTCTTATCGTGGCTTGCGTTAAACGCCTCCTCTCCGTTGGACTTAACGTTGGAATGGCTGGCGACTACACGCTGGTGCAGGAGGCGAAAAGCAAGTTCCACAAACGGGAAACTGACGAAGATATCCGTGAATTTCTCGCCTCCAACCTTGTTACAGAACCTGTGATTCAGGTACATCAGCTGATACTACTTTTTTTCATGGTAACATCAGTGACATGCGGAAAAGGGCTAAAATTTGAGACGCAAATAATGACGTATAACACAAATGTTATTATAAGAACGGAGGCCTAATTTTGTAATGCTTTCACTGAACTCCTATCAGCTTTATGGTTGGAAAATATCATTTGTGTGTGTTTTTCTACGTCACTTAATCATGACGTCATTGGAAAATAAATTACAAAAATGAAAATTTCAAATTACTATGCTCGCCCCCAGAAAGATTATTTAAGCCCAACTGTCTCAACTTAAGGAATCTGCGAAGGAATCGGAATCCGAAGAACTTCGAGCGTTGACTCAAAAGCGCGTTGATTGGCTGCTTGAGATATCACGTGTTCAGTATCATCTTTACATGGTAAGCGAAGATTTGACGAGCAAACTACCTACAAATCAAAATACTGTACCACCATTCTAGGCATTTGTCAATTTATAATGCATTTAAATTTCAGCTAACATTGCCGTTAGGTCTATGTATCTTAGTTAGTACAGAGCCAGTTAAAGATGCTCTGAGATCGAGTGTTTGCTCTTACACCCCGATGCTCCGCTATACACAAGCCCCAATACGGAACAGATTTACAGCATGCACAAGCAATAAACCCAAGAGACAAACTTTGAAATTAGAATATTTTTTTCAGTCCTGTGTTGTTTAGGTTGAACACCCGTCAAAATCGCGACGAGCGGTTTGGAGAAAACTTATGTCCAAGCAGAGAAAGCGCGCAGTGGTGTCTTGCTTCAGAATGGTACCGCTGTATAACTTGCCCACGTAAGTAAATAAAAATGTTTCGTTTTTCGGGAGATTTCAAACCGATGCAAGCTGGTGAAATCCGAAAGCAAGTTTTTTTTTCAGAAGCCAATATCGCGTTAAAACATTTTTGGCCAAACTTTTGCTCATTCGAGATTTTTGATGTTTACTTTTTGTTCACCATGCAATTGAGGTGTGCGACAGTAATAATTTCAGCCTATTTTAAAAAACCACGCAAAGACCTGCAAAAACCTAGAGTTTGGAGACAAATTTACAAAGTTTGACTACTAACACTTTGTCTGGCACGTACAGCCACAGAGTATCGAATTGCTTCTTAAGCATCTACAAGGNAATTTCAAGCGATTTCTACAGGTGACTTTCACTGCCACACAACCTCACGGAATTTTACACCTAAAAGGGAGCGTCCAGCTAAATAAAAGCGTCCCCTGCTTGCAAGATCTCACTATTGCCACAAACCCCAAAAGAAATCCGCCTGAGTGCAATCAGAAATATGTGACAAAAACTAATACAAAAGCAGCATGTGCAATAACAGCATAAAAATTTTCCATTTACTAGAGGCACTATATGCGTACCTTTATGCACTGCCGTGCCAGTATAAAGGCGCAGAATTCCCAGCAAAGCACAGCAAAAATGCGTGAGAGGCGTTTGTAAAATTGCATGGCCCCACACACTGACACGCTTCAGTTTATACAAAGTTTGGCAAGTATTTGAGTTTTCACAAGTCATTGCGATGCAGGCGAGAAGACAATGCACGACGCTGACTTCACCTGTGCGCTGTTCCGCTTCCTGCAACTTCTGTGCGAAGGTCACAATGCAGGTATGTGTGATGCTATAAACTAATACTGCGCATGCGCAATTTTGAGTTTACAAACAGATTAGGACCGCATCTACCGCTCACAAATGCCAATCGTTAAACTTTCTAAAACGTGACCACCTAAATTTCAATATTAAGTAGCCCATTTCGATTCTCTTGATTTTATAACCTCATATCGCCCAGCACAGGTTTTTACCTAGTTCTTGGCTTCTGCCAGCTCTATAACATCATACGCCTTTGCAGATTTCCAAAACTATCTGCGAACACAAGTTGGAAACAACACAACTGTCAACATCATCATATCAACTGTCGACTACTTGCTACGTTTGCAGGAATCCATCAGCGACTTCTATTGGTATTACTCAGCTAAAGAGACCATTGACTCAAATGTAAGTCACTTTTTCGGCTCCAAATGAAAAGGAAAACTCTAAGAGAGAATAAGGTCTTCATGCGTGGATTTGGTCATTAAGATGGGCTTTCGTGCAAAAAAACCTTGCTGCTGTCTTGAAATCAAACCCGATCACGGGATAGCATGCGCCTTGCTGTATATGTTTGGAAACCGACTTAGAGTTGTCTTTGGGCCTCTTGCAGGTCGGACTTAGATCGATAGATATTTCTTTTTTTTTTCGAAAAGCTTACGTTACGAACGAAGATTTTTTCGCTTGTTGCAGGGACAAGAAAATTTCTCCAAAGCGATTCGCGTTGCCAAGCAGGTCTTTAACTCTCTGACTGAATATATACAGGTGGGTGCCTTCTGTTTCTCTACTAGGCAAAGCTCCATTGTCCGAATCTAGGTATTCGTTTTATGAAACCTATACTTACCACCAAGTTTCTACGCTAGTTGCAACCCAGCAGTAAAATACGCAATAACTGTTAACCAACTTTCAATAACTGGACACAAAACGCGATTGACTTTGGTTTGTCGACGACCATTAGAATTTTTTCACCTTGAAAAAAATATTTTTCGTTTTTTAGGGACCGTGCGAGGGCAACCAGCAAGCGTTGGCTCACAGTCGGTTGTGGGATGCCGTGGTCGGATTCCTTCACGTGTTTGCAAACATGCAGATGAAGCTATCTCAGGATTCGGGCAGACAACTGTCGCTTCTCAACGAACTACTTGATCTGCAGCAAGACATGGTTGTCATGCTGTTGTCCATGTTGGAAGGTTTGCAAGATTTCGTAGATTTTTTTGCTGATTTCGGCCAAGGCCTAGCTGTTACGCAGTTGCCTATAACAAACGAATATCATAAAGTTAGGATTTAATCGGAGGATTTTTTCGATAATCAGACAAACTGTTCACCACTGTTTAGCCCCTCTACATGTTTGTTCTACTGTAGTACTGATTACAATCAAATATCCGAAAAATATACTTTCCCAAAACAAATAAACAATCGTTCCCTAGGTAACGTGGTGGACGGTACGATCGGGCGCCAGCTGGTGGACACTCTTATCGAGTCTTCGCACAACGTGGGTTTGATCATTCGCTTTTTCAACATGTTTCTGCGACTCAAGGACATCACAGAGTCGGACAGATTTAAAGTTTACGACCCGGATAACAAGGGAATCGTATCCAGAAGGGATTTCCATCGAGCCATGGAGGCTTCCAAGGTTTATTCCAGGTAATTCAAACTTTTTGTAAAATTGGCATTCGTATTGTCTTTTACCCTAGTTGGGCAAACTGTACGGTGCGGCAGGTTTTCACTAAAAATAAGTGCTTGTCAAAACAGGACAAATGGTTTTTGGGGAAACAATTAATCCGAAAAGTGACCTTTGAAAGGCATTTGGTAAAAATTAGTTGATGTTCCTAAAATGATATCACAAGGATTGTCCTAAATTCTGCATTTTTTTGTATATCAACTTTCTTGCTTCGATTTAAGCCAGAATCACAATTTGGGAAACAAGAATGTTTGCCTTCTTTTTGAATCGAACAACCACCGTACTTTTTCTAGTGACGAGATTGAATTTCTGCTGAGCTGTGCGCTTTCACCTGATGATGAGACATTGAACTACCAAGAATTTACCGAACAGTTTCATGGTCCCGCCGCAGACATTGGCTTTAATGTGGCTGTTCTGCTCACCAACTTATCAGAGCATATGCCAAAAGACACCAGGTGTGTATTTTTCTTATTTCTGCAACCGCAACAACGTGAAACGCACATACAAAAGAATCGTATTCGCCTCTTAAACATTTTTATGTGGGATTTCTAGATGACAAGTTGAAAATTCAACACAGAAAAGTCAATTATATGTACCAGCATAAAAAGCGAGTACCTGTAAAAAACGCAAAGTCCAATCCGCAAAACACCTTTGTTACAGGTCCGAAAGGGAACACATGTTGTTTTTTTGTTTATGTTTTCACCCCAGCAGATTACTTCGTGCACTTCTGGAATAAAATATTTGACTAATTCCAGTGGCTGGTTTTGCAGGTGGTAGTCATGGTTAATGGGGTGATCGTGATTTGAGATCTGGTTTGTGCAGTTATTGAGATATGAAATCGAACAAAAATATCTGCCACCTTTCATATTCACAGTTCACATTTATCTAGTAAAGCGCATAATCAACGTTTATACGTGTTTAGGGATTCATGCGTTTCTGCCTTTAAGAACAATAACGTAATAACTAGCTTACTTGTAAACCTAGTTATTAAAAAAATTATATTTAGGTTGAAAAAGTTTTTGGAAATGGCGGAGGCGATGTTGGAATATTTTCAACCAAATCTGGGGAGAATTGAAATCGTCGGAGGAGCGAAACGTATAGAGCGGGTTTATTTCAATATCCGATCATCAAGGTATAAATTTCTTGGGTCGCCTATTATTTGCTTTACCAGATGGTGAATTTTTGTGACATAAAACTTGGTAATAAAAAACTGTTAAATGCCAAGGTTGTCATAAGGTTCCTAGGTCACGCCATTTGCATTGCTGTATTTAAAAAAATCCACCCCATCTAATAGTTTGGACCAGTGGCACAAACCGCAAGTTCAGGAATCAAAGCGTCAGTTCTTCTTTGACGTCATCAACACTGAAGGTGACAAAGGTCGCATGGACGAGTTCGTGAACTTCTGCGAGGATACCATCTTTGAGGTAAAGCCTGTGCAACATGATTAACTTAAATAAAGCAATTAAATATATGTGAGAGTTGCCTGAACAGGCATGTGTTGCTTGGTTAAAATTGCTCCCAGAAAAGTAGTCGTCGTGAGTTCGAAACTATGGGTGTTTTTGTTTACTGCTTAGGCTTCGCGTCGATTCACTTTCGAAATGTTAATCTCACTCTGTATTAGTGTTATCTCTTTGCAATTCCGGCAATCTTTGTTTTCAGATGCAACTTGCTGCAGATATCAGTGAAGCAGGTTTTGGAGATGACAGTGGAGATGCAGAGGGTGACGAGGAAGAGAGAGATCTGGAGCAAAGGTGAGTTCATTTGTTTTAAACTCGACTGTAAAACAATGACTATCCAACCCTTATCATGTGTACCAATGTCATGCAGTGCAGCGGAAAATATCAGCTTGTATTTTTATTGCCAGCTCGCCAGGCGGCGCAACCAGTGTCTTGCCATCGATCAGCCTGAAAGGTGTCAAGAAGCAAGTC
>QXVZ01003493.1:0-16620 GCA_008931825.1 Phallusia fumigata
CATAGCTGTGTGACTGTGGTGGGTCAAAAGTCCCATAAGTACAGGTAACGCTTGGCAACGCTTGGTGACTTATAAGCATCCGGCGTAGGAGGCAAAACAGGCCAGGAAGTCGAAATACCAAACTATAAACGAGGTTATAACTTGGCAAAATCCCCGGGCAGCTAAAAAGATTTAACAAACAGTGAAAAGGCTGATACGGTAGTGTATATTTATTGGTGCTGGGCCAATAGGGCAATGATGACGGCAGTATGAAACTCATGCAGGTTTCAGTGCAAGTGGAAAAGTTTTGGAGAAAAACATTTCAGCCACTAACAGCGGCATATTCCATTACTCATGCGGAAAATAGATGCAGCAGCAACCAACTACAAAGCATATTGCGCCACAAGTTAGAATATCGCCTACACAAGGCAACTGCCGCTCCAGCATAACATTTGAACGAGTTTCGCGTTGCGGAAGTTGTCATGTCATGATATTGACCGACTCGTTTAAGTTTAGATTGGAGGTCGCCTCGATCGTAGACTTTCTGTTCTAGGCCCCTGGAGCGATTTCAATTCTCTCACCTCTACTTGAGTCACATCGGCTTTGAAGAAGGTCTGACAAATTAAGGACCTCCCAGGAACTACTTATACCTCATGCAACGGAAGACTACTACGTCATGTGAACTGTTTTTTGGCGTTCTTGACACTGCGCATGCTGTACAAAGTTCAGCACGAAGTCGTAACAAACACGATTTATGGAATGGTGGAAAACACCGAAGCTTGGCAACGGGACGTGTATTGCGCAACTGCTAATGCATCATCTGAGCATTAAGCTTTGCCACAACGTTTACACAATAGTTAAAAGTAATGTCCAGCAAAACAGTACACTATAGAATATGCACTTAAATATTCAAGCTAACTGAATACCTTCGTACAAAGCAACAACATAACAAAGCTTGCAAGGTTTAATCTTACTCCCTCGCCTAAAATGAACTGCAGAGGGTGAAGAATGAGGTTGGCAATGACCAACTGGAAACTGACGACATAGCTTGGTTAATTTTAGAACCAACTGCCTTATCTACGTGGGGAATGCTCACTCAGCAAACAGCAAACTGACAACTTCCGCAAATGCCAGACATGCAACACACCATAGACAACAGCAAAGCTAGAATGCAACTTCCCGCTCTTTCAACACCACTGTCGACGAATTATAATGCAAGCAAACGTGCCTAGTGGAGTAAACTCGTATACCATTCTTGCTCCACTCATAGGTTAGCAAATAGCGTTTTACCGAATCAAAGCTTATCTGACTGGAATTCTCATGTGGCAACTGGCTGATGAGACAAATTTTAATTTATAATGTGAAGGTTTCATTTCCTTTGCTGCAAACACAAAAGTTTCGAATCCACCGAAACAGACGGAGCAACTGTAGCAGCTGACTACCCGTTTCAAAGGGAACCAGCGGGGGTAAAACCGAGATCCCACTTACCCCGAAAGGGTATTGCATGAATTTTCAACATTACCCGGACCTTATAGGGGTGCCCTATCACGAAAAGACTTTTTTGCTTTTATCTCAATTGAAACGTCACATGATCGCCAAGAGACGACGTCATGTAAAGCACAACTGGAGGGATTTTCCCTTTTTCAGGCAAGCAGACGCGCCACCTGCTTGGCCTTTTCTCCCAACCTAAAAAGAGTGGGTGGAATACATGTCGGTTTCAATGTACAGAGTTACCGGCAAACGCCCAACTTTATGCTATGAAACCGGATTTTCCGGCTCCAGCGGTTTGGAAATTACGGAAGCTTGCCGCTAATAATTTTCCGACACGGTCGTATATCACCACGTGTGGGAGTATTGCAGCTGAGTTTGAAAATACCCGTTGAAGTTATTTGACTTTTTATTAGTCATCAGTCGTGTGATTATCAACTTAGGTATTCAAATAGGATATACAGTAGGCGCCTGATGCCGAACAAAGAAGCATTTACAGGCATGGTCGCTGATATGGCAGTAGGCCAAAAGAAAAACTGGTAAGTATATTATGCCCATTAGAATGATGTGTTAGCAACAATATACTGCCCCAAAAGTGCCCAAAAGCGGCATGCATTCAATACTAATTCAACATTGTATGTATCACCAGTTATTGCCGAAAAAATCAAAACCGCTTTTAACCACTGTGCCTGTTTATTCATCACGAGAATAATCATACACCTTTTCCCGTAACCATTACAAATTCACAAAAATATCCACGGCATGACAAATGAAAGTTCCTCGTGGCCAGAACCGCAAATTCAGACAATGAAACGGAGAACAAGCATGACGTAGCACAAACTATGCACGTGATTTTGCGTGTGACAAGTCGGGGAAATCCCGAAGTTGTTCCGCATGACCGATTGCGCTCACGTGGCCATCGTGCGGTGGCGAGTGTAATTCTCGGAACGTTTTATTCCAAACAAAACGGCAATTCGGAATTCCGTAAAGGGGTATGGATTTGCAGTTAGGACAATTTAAGCTACAAGCATGGCTACATACACACTTGTTTACGAAGTTTCGAATTTTATGTTCACGTTCACGTGTTTACATATTTAGTTTGTTTATTGTTTTACTTTTATTGTGGATGGACGGAACACCACTAACATGGGTGATACTGTTTATCTGATTTGTTGTCATTTGAACGTTGGCCTTAAAAGCAAAAAAGTAGTGACACCAAATTCCAAGATACATTCGGCTTATCGCAGATAAAATTGTCCTCAGTTGAATCTTATGTTAGAAACAAAAAGAAAGAACACCACTAAATTGAGAAAAATACATCGATAGCAATATTAAGCGATCAAGTAGTTTCTGGTTTTACTTGCTAAAATCCATTACTCGCGCTAAACAAAACCTTACCTCACAAATTGTTGGGTTGGATGTGACGCATTTCACGTGACATTAAGTGTAGAGGTATCTGCCTATAGGGCGAAGTCTCAGTTTATTAACTGTATAGTTAGCAACGACAAGTGATAGAAGTGGTAGGGAGGGATGGATGGCCGTATGTGTGTGTAAGTGACGTCATCAGACGTTTTCCTTCCGTTGGAAATTTCTTGCGCAAGTCGCTGTCAATTATTGATTGGTTGCAACGTGGACCATACATAGAGGGGCGAAACTACATTCACACATACCGGTATACGAAGTCTGTTTAAACAAGCGAACAAATAGTGAAAACCTCTCGTCTTGGCACAATTGTACTTATCGTTTTCCTAACGAAGCGACAATGTCATTTTTTAATGGTTTGTTGTGATGTTATTTAAAAGTTTTTTGGTTTTAGTTTACATTTTTAAACAAAGGTCAAGTTTCTAGTGGCACAGACAAACAAACATTCTTTTTTTTGTTCCTACTTAAAACTAAATCAACAGTTCTTTAACTCACTGCCGTGTGTGAACCAAAACCTTGTTTGAATGACAAAGGACATTTAGTTTGAACATTTATTTCCTTTAAACTTTTATGTTTCGGAAAAAGCCGAGCTTGACTGATTTTCTTTGTGCTTGACTGATAGCGAATGTGATGCAACAGGGGGTTACGAGCGCCCACTACCAGAAATACGAAATCACAGGAAGAAGAATTGCTACGCTAAGCTAGAATACCGTAACAATTGCGTTAAAGCCATTTCAAGTTCTTAGAAAAATCAACCAACGCTGTCAAAGCTGGCTAAAAACGTTTTTTTTTGTAAAAAATAAATAAAAAATACACATTTTTAATTTCTGCTCCTTGAATCAACCAAATAAGAAAATATTAGTTGCTAATGTATTGCCTTCAACACGATTTTAAGTCAAGACCAGGAAAACATGTAAAATAACTAATTAGATACTTTTCACAATGTATTCTGTTTTGAACTGGTACCATTTGCAATTTCCGCAAACCAAAGAAAAAAATAGAACAGTTGTCTCCACCCCCAGCAAAATAAATACCAAATACAAATCTAAAAAAGTGATATCATTTGACAATTTGTCGCATTTTTCTAAACCAAATTCGTTTCGAAGACTGACAAATGCTGTGCCTATCACGAAGCGTTACTGCAAACTGGCACAAGCATGTTATTGCCATCCTAATATATCCCATGGTTGTATTAAGTGTGTGTTGAGTATGTCGAACGCGAAATTGGTCCGTTATCAAATCTGCAGTTTCGCCACAACAAAAGGCGCTTACGTTGTCGGGGATTACCCTAGTGCGAAAGTCAAATCGGCGTACTGCTCGACAGCGACACCAAGCGCTGACTCATACGTACTTTATCGTGATTTTTAATTTCCGATCTATTTAACAAGGTGACTACAGCCATGGCGTTTACCAAATACTCCAGTCTTATTTATTGGACTAGATATTAGAGTTTGTAGAAGCAAAAAAATAAAATAACACCTTGCTTTAAGTTGGAGTCAAAAAGTGTAAGAAAATGTCACGGGCGTCCAAATGGACCTTATTGGGACAAAAGCACAGCTGTAGGCTGACATTAGGGAGAGAAACGTTTGTTTCTTTTATTTCGATGTTAGTTTAAAAAAAACATAACAGGGATAACAACGCAATGGGTAAAATCCTAAGCGATATACCCACCAAAGTGGCCGATCTTGGCTTTTCAGGGGCGTATACACAGGTTGCCTATGCCGCTGAGCAAATATTCGCCGATCGAAACAGGGCAAGTAAATTTCTAAGCTGTTTTAAAAGCGATGTATAATTCTCGTGTTCCAGCAGTTAAAACTTATACGTCTTAACAAACTTTTCGAAAACAAATAAAATGGTGAAATTGACAAAACTATCCTGTATCAAAAGAAATTACCTCAGCTAAGTTAAGACTTTTTTTATCAAATATAAAACTCTTTAAAACTTTAAGTGCGTTTCTAACCAACGTAGCCTCACCAAATCAGCTAAAGCACTGTGAAAATTAAGGTCTATTCACAAAACCAATATAGTTACACCAAAAAGCAGACAACCTGCAAATCGTACACCACCTCTAGAAACCCATTCAACATGAGAACATTTCGAAACGGGTTTTATAGTTACGGAATTCACAAGGCAACGTGACAAAGCGAAAACACCCGCGTTCTCTATCCAACGTCTCGAAGCTATTCGTAGATAGACGCAGACTTCTAAGTCTGATGTTAATCATTCCCATTGGAACGAGGCTTTGAAAAAAGGAAAGCCCGCCTGCGTCATCATGCGCTTTTTTGACGTAATCACGTAGACCGCGTACTTTTTAGCGTGTGACGAGCTTGAGTGACAGGTGTATGTCTTTACAAATTGGAATGTGTTTCAAGACAGATTTGAACGGGTGTCATAAACGAAAATGTATTTTAGTGTAGTTATGTCGTTAACTTTATAGAAATGCGCAGAATTTTATCATCTACTCGTTTTCAAAAATAACATCTAGTTTTAAAATTAAAAGATTAATCAAATTTTATAGACTTCAAAAGCGCAAATAAAAATCATAACTTGTGTTTTAAAGAAAGCCACAGTTTTATTTAATATTGTGACAATTTGTTTTGCTAGATCTCAGTAACGACCACTGGTGTGGCACTCTGAAAATGAAAACGCAAAAAAATCAATACATTCTCTAACAAACAAACGGTAAATCTGTCTCACTATTTACAATTTCAAATAACGGCATCAACATACGGCAGGCAGCGATAACGTCACCGCAAGTCGGCAACTGTTTTGACTACACCGAAGATGCAAATTTGCCACAGAGAACAAAACGTATTCCTGATAACCAGTTTCGGTAACATGTTACGTCACATTTCGTGCGTCACTGACAGTTCGGTTTGGAGATTCTTGGCAGTTTCCTTGCGTCTTACTTTCTTCTCAATCAAAAACCCAACTGCTTTAGAGCTTGTATTAGTGCAAACGTTTCAACAATCGCTTGTGCCATTATCAGTGCGAACATGTGTTCGTTCTGTACAAGCTCTCTGGTAATGATTTTTATCATAAAATATACTTTTCAGGTCCGGTCTCGTGTTACTTAGTTTTTTTCTTGGTTTTTCTTCTATTCTATGAGAACAATATTCCAAACAATGAAGAAACAAACAAGAAACACATTTCACTCATCTGTTGACCGGGCCAGGAAAAATGTTCTAGGAACTATAAATCATACTTGCGTGTTATGTATTTCAAACAGTTTAGTTTTATAAAAGTTTTAAGGAAATAAATGTTTAAACTAAATGTTCTTTATCATTCAAACAAGGTTTTGTTTCACACACGGCAGTGAGTTAAAGAACTGTTGATTTAGTTTTAAGTAGGAACAAAAAAATAGAATGTTTGTTTGTCTGTGACACTAGCAACTTGACCTTTTGGGATGTTCAATGTAAAATAGCTGGCTATTCCAGAATATCGAATCCAAGTCTTATATTATTTTGGCAGGGTAACACACAAAGTTGTATGTAACAAAACAAAAATAAAGGACTGTTTATTTAACATTTAAAAGGTACCCAATTTCTTCTTTTACATCTCCTGTAAAAAAAGGGTGATTTTTCTTTGAACGTTTAAATAAAGTCAAATGTGCAGTCGTTACAGTTTCGTGTAAAGGTTGTAAAAAACGTTTGTAATCGAGAAGTCCAAGCCAGTAGGGAAACTATTATTTTCCCCCCTGATGCCACCACAAATGCACATCTAAAACGAGTTGCACAATCAACGACGCCTTTACATTTTTACTGATGCTACAGAAAATCGTTACGATGGTCCCGTTACTCGTTGCGCCGATGTAGTGTTATTTTTAACTGTCACGTTAAACTCAGCATTAGCTAACAAGGAAACGAACGGTGTTGTATCGGCGCTGTTGCGTCTGTTAATGTCCCTCGCATTCACATGAAAGGCAAACGAATTGCGCACGCTCGTTAGCACGCCGTTTTTGATAAAATAATATCGGTTCCAATTACCCGATATAAACGGCAAATTTGGATTCGAATCTGCTCGGATTCGAAGCCTTAGGATTCGATATTCTACTTTGAACATCCCTATTGACCTTGTTTAAAAATGTAAGCAACAGACCAAAAAACTTTTAAATAACGTTACAATAAACCATACGATTAAAAAAAAAGTGATTATATTTTAATGAAAAACAAACAAGATATATTTGAGGAGAAACTCAAGTATGAAGTTTCTATTTGGATATGTGACCAGTCCCTGAAATCCAATGCGTTTTTTACGCTTGGTTTTCCGTTTCTGCTCACATAAAGAACGCGAAATCAGCTGTCGTGGGGTTGATTTTAATGAAGATAAAACATGATATATTTCGGTTGTATGTTGCATGGCACTGTTGTCCCCAAATGTGTTTTACGCAGCCTTTAGAACAAGCGCAAGCAACCAGAACGGTAAAATGTAAGGAGTTTTGTCTAAATGATCTACTGTCACTTAAAGAATAATACTGCGAAACGATTTAAATAAGTGAAAGAATAGTTGTTCAGAATAAACAGGCTAAAGCGTGTTTTTTTGTGAGTAAAAAATACTTTCCAAAACAGTAAAACAAAAATGTTTCAGTTAAACAAAAAAGTATTGTTTTATCTTTGGAACAAGTCAGCTCTCTACTATAGTCTGTGTGAGGGCCAACCCTGACATAAGCAAAGTCATTTAGGATTTCTTTCCCATACAAAAGCTGTACTACACTTATCCAATAACTTTCGACAAAAAAGTTGCAGCAAAATCATGTAAAACAACTTACGGTCCATGAGCTGAATTCAGTGCTTCGGTTCCGTAATCCTTCCTACGCCTCATCCAGTCTTCCAGACGTTTCACCCCCCCCACAGCAAAAAAATCATACACTAAGTTTAACATAAGCGTCCTACGCGCTGCAAACACAAATGCTTAGTTAGAAAGGTACCGAGTGACAATAGCAATAATGCATTTTTTAGTAAAGTTGAGTTAATTTCGCTTGGTGGAAGAATAACAGCGACGCAATATCACTAAAGCAATCCCCAAGCCAGAAATAATTGCGCCACGTTGCAATGCCTTAAAGCGCAAAAAAGTGATCTGTACAGTTGGCGGATCAAGGTTAAAAGCGCTACAGCTAAACCGTACTTATGTGACTAGGCTCACAAGAGAGTGAGTTTTAGGAGAAACACGACTAGGGAGAACGTGTTGGACCAGCAGAGAAGCCTTTGAAGCTAACCACCCTTGCTAGATAATGAGATGGGGCGACCGCGAAGTTGGTGCATCTAATCCCGCCTCGGTCGCTAGTGTGTTCCAGAGCAAAAAACTTGAGCGACATTGCTCCAACCAAGTGGAGACGGATAGTTTGGCTCAAGTTAAAGACGTCAACCTCCGAAAATAAAAAAACAAAAAAAGTGCAAGGATCTGCACTGAAGCAGGTGACTAGACGGCAGACTCGTTATCAACTAAGACGAAAAACAAAACAAAACAAGCAAAAAAATCATTTGTTTGGCATTGTAAAAACTAAACGTTTAACAAATCGCTTCAAGACGTTTTCTGGGGTGTTTAATTAAATAAGTTGACCGCTTTTTTACAAATTATATGCAAACAACAAAGGAAAATTTGCAAACAAGCTTTTGACTGCATCTAAACTGAACCAACAACTACCAGTTAGTTGTCTGGTCTACACCTTGCTGTACGTATATGCCCAGATAATCGGCTGTGATTCGAGAACAAGCCTTTGCATGTCTGGCTTACAGTTATTTCAACATCAGCAGCGGGCATGACAGACCCTAATCGCACATTCTAGAGTTAAGGTACAAAAATAGTGGCAGTAGCGCTTCCCCAAAGTTGGTGAACTGGCGACGAGGACGACAGGAAGAGGATAATAAGAGAGATGTTTACGTCACCTGCCTGATCAAAAAAAGTGTGACGTCACTTCCACGTCAGGTTGACAGGTTGCGCCGGGGTGAACATATGTCCTCTGGTGGCTTCATTCATAAAATTGTGCAACAGCTTTTTGGTATTTTTTGATTTACTTATAAGCAAACCATTGCAATTTGGTGGTATTTCAGCCATAAGGCGTTTTAGGTGCAAACAGTGGCAGGTTTATGCGAAGAAATAGAGCGTGCCCATTATAACTGGTTGGCAGCAGTTTCATGCATTTTTTTTCAAAACTGCCAAAACTAATTTAAATACGATTTGCATTCCGCTACCTACTTTGCACATAATAACCTCAGTATTGTCTGGATCTAAATGCGTCGACAACAACGAAATTACCCAACAAAACCCAATCCACATATTTGAATAAACCTTTTTTCAGACCCATACATGCTTTCAAAATAGCCTTATTATTTTACCAATACGAAACGTAACAACGCATTGCACATTACCAATACCATTTTGGAAAACACCATATCTAGAACGTAGACCGCACAAACACTCACTTTAGTGGTTCCCAACGTTTTTTGCTTATTTTGGAACTTTCAACTCCTCTCTACGAGACAAGAAGTGATATGGAACATATTTTAGTTTGAATCCATTGATCCACCTAAAAATTCTACACTTATCGCGAGAGGAAATTCCTTCCCAGGGAAAAATTCCTCCACGGTTGGAAACCACTGACCGAAGTGGTGGCAGAACCAATACCACAGTAAAAATCCTCATACCGAATGTTGCATAAAGCGATAAAACAGCTCGGCTCAAAAACTACCTTCAATTTAAGACGACCAAATAATAAACCGCTTCAATTTGGTAAAAATGCATGTAACAAGTTCTGCACCTTGCTGCGTTACTGCGAAACGCGAATGCCTGCTGTCAGAGTGCAGAGACAGCAATATAAGGAGCAGACGAAGATGGAAATCCCCAGACGTGCGTTCGGCATTAGGGGCTGAACGGGATACGCTCGTATCGCATAGCGTGCGAAATTTGCAAACTGCAGCATCACACCCCAAATAACTGGGTGATTTTTGACGGAAGGTGATATAAAGTGTAGCAGAAAATCGGCTTGGAATTTGCCCTCTTTGCATCAATAAAACAGTGGTTAGATTAGATAGTAAGCCTGGTTCGGCATAAGCTTCTATGTACATTTATTAGCATTTGCTGCAGACCTAAGGTTTTGTAAGTAATAAACTTACACACAAGTAAACAGTCAGTAAAACTGCAGTGGTTGTTTGAATATTTCTGCCTGTTTCGAAAACCGCTAGATTTAGTGGAATATGAGCCAGGCAGCCGTTGAAGTTTACAAAAACAAGACAGGGTGCTGACTGACAGAAAATATGAGGTTGTGCGGGGATTTCTGGCGGAAAGCTTGCACGACTCACAAGGCATGTGCAAATATGCGGACACCACAAACTTTCAACAAAAGGCAACAAGAAATTGTTGTAAGCACAAGTATCAAAGTAAAATGATTACAATCCGGCCTAAGACCCGCAAAAGTTTGACTTGTAAAACCAATAACAGTATAGTAGCCTGACTGCTAAATCATTGCTTCACACATAAATATACCGTACTCCGCAACGTTAGTCAAATATTTAAAGAAAATCTGCTAGCATAACAGCAATTTACTGTAAACATGCAAACCGTACCATGTCGCATACACGGAACTAAATTTTAACAAGTTAATCATCAAATATCTATAATATGCAGGTACGGTTTTGCAAAGCCCATTGCAGCTGCATTTACGTTGACCGCAAATATGTCCCAAACCTAAATACTGTGGGGTCCAGATCGTGACTTGGGGTGGTTTGCTTTACCCACAAACCCCCTCGTCGCGTCGTCACGAGGGGAATTTTCAGCCATTGTTCGGCGCTTGACTGCTGTGTTGTTGCGGCTCGATTCCGCTGTACACAAACAACCTGATAACGTAGTTTTTTTGCTCAACTCCAGTCGCTGCTGAAGAACGTTTGGAACAAAATGGGAAACAACCTGAGGACGGAATGCGAACAATTAGCGCTGTTTAGCAGATTTTCCGCGAAATTTGGTGTTTGTATCTTGTTTGCGACGTATGATTGTCGGAACCGAAAACAACATTTTGCGAAATTTTTATACCAGCCTGACTATAAGCGGGACAGAATTCCGCCGTTTTGACCCTTGGGAATTTCCTTTTGAGGTGAAATGCGGTTGAGGGACCTGTATTAAGAGGTTGACACGATGAGGTCAAAATGTTACCTTCCAGAAGTCAAGATTAGTAGAGAGCTGCATGTTACTCGCAGGACTAAACCGATTGTCCGAGGTTTTGGATATCGCAAAGTATTTAACCTATCTTCCAAAAACACACGAGACACACTGTGTTAAAAAGATTGCCTACTTTAACCAAACAATCCAGGAACAGTTTTTACTCGGTTTTAGGTCGCATATGTTTGCAAGCCAGATGTTGCTAAAACCGGTTTGTTTCAATTGGTGACTCGAGTCGAGTTTTTACACAACAGGCCTCGAGTTAAGTCCAACTCTTCTCACAGATCAAAATTATTGATAAAGTCTGAGACCTAAAATTAGCAACAAGACCTGCTCTGCTATTTGAGTTAATTTGAGTCATTTTCGGGGATTGAGGCAACTGGATTGTTACCTGTGGCCTAATTAAATCGAGTCATTCCCAATGTTATAGGATGATAGTACGGTACGGTATACGTATTGAGTTGTGTGAACCACGTAACTCATTGCAAAGGACGTCCGTACCACCATTCTGTACCTTTTAATTTTTTTTTCAGTCGAATGTAAAATGACAACAATTTAATGTAGTGTTGTGGAATCACAATCACGTTACTTTTCAATGGGTCCGTGAGAATAGTAGCAGGGCCTACGTTAATTTTAGATCAAAGCTTGTGTGAAAATGGAGTCAGGACCAAGCGGAGACGCGGATCAAATATCCGACATCTGATGCCTGTTGTTCCAGTACTTTCCGACTGCGATGACATTTAAAGGACCTATGGAATCGATTTTTGTCCTTTTATTGACGCCACAGACTCGGTAACTCAGAATACACCGCGTTGCTATTTTAAGACTTGAATTACATTTCGATGGATCCATGGGATTTTTTTTTGTAACGTGGTGGCTTCATCGCTAATTCGAATCAAAAAATAATTGGCGACATTTTCTCGAGGTGAAAAACGCCTAAAATATATGCTAAAACAAATTTCCTTAAAATTGTATGGACTTGTAGGACTGTTGGTGGTCAAGAGTCAAGAACCCCTGTGTTAAGGTCTCAGCTCTTTTTTCAAAGAATGTGATGGATAAGAGATTTTTTGTCAGCATTGTTAAAATAAGTAAAGTAAACTGTGCAAAGAAAAGTACTTTCGGTTTCCGTTACTAACTCAGTCCACTTCTGGCAAGTGCGAAAAAACTTTCAAAAATACCAACTTCTGTAAATGTTCAGCACTTGGTTAAAGCAAAAAAGCGTATGTTTAAAGACGTAATTTTTCTTTCCACATGTCCTTCCACAATGACGTAATTAGTCTATCTATATGTAAACAATCCCTTACAAACCCACTTCTATGTTCCTGGGAAAAGGGGAACCTTGCGAAATTGGAAATATTGCCTCGAACAAGGCTTGTCGTGTAAACAGGGCCAAACCCCGTTTCACTCAGAAACCGTTGTTTACACTAAATCCAAAGGTTTACTTGGGGAAAAACAAAGTCAAAGTAAGTGTCAGTTTAAAGTTGATTTTCGCTCCGCGGGTGCTCTTTTAAGCGGCTAATGCCGATTTCTGGCAAAAAATTTTTGAAAATTGCTTTGGAAGTTTTCGCACCATTACCCGTTACTCCAACAAATCGTTTTATAAATAATGTTTTACGTCTTGGTATAAGCATGGATAGTCAGTAATCCTCAAAGACAGCGTGTTTTTGACAACACTGCACAACGTTTTGGCACGGGAATTTTTACTTTTGCGCGGTTAGTGACCATTTTTCCCAAAATATATTTAAGCCGTATATACGTTTTGTTTAGTAAAGTACAAATTTTAAGAAAAATTTTTTTTGAATTCCAAATAGGGATGTTCAAAGTAGAATAACTGGGTATTCTAGAACAGCTGTTTAGAGTCCAGAACAATATCGAATACAAGTCCTATAATAATTTTTTGACATACAGAATTAGAAGTAACAAAACAACAATTCGCAACTGTTAAATTGACGGAAAGAAGTACTCTATGATTTGTATTAGTTATAACTAAGTAACTACAAATTATTTCCCTTTTAACGTTCTACCAATGTCAGACGCACTGTGTTATAGATACGTGCAAAGGTTGTAAAAAACGTTTAAAAAAGGCCTGAGACAGTTACGCAACTACCGACTTTAATAAGTATTATTTAATATCACGCTTAGGCTGAACATCAGCTAAAACGGAAACAAACGTTATTACATCGGCACTGTTCCGTCTTTAATATAGTCATTCGCAACAATACAAAATGCAGACGAATTGCGCACGCACTTTTACACGCTATTTTTGATGAAATAATATCCGATCTATTTATGTGATACAAACGGCAAATTTGGATTCGAATCTGCATGGATTCGGTTTTCTACTTAAACGTCCTTGATTTAGTCCGCAACTTGCCCATGAGACCCTTTTTTTTGCATCCAGCGTAATACTGTCAACAGCCAGCACCCTGTAAAAGGTCCAATCATAAACAGACAGAGCAAAAAAATGGTCACACCCGCTGTGTTGTATAAATTCTAACATGACCCCAAGACCTTCCTATTTACAACCTCAGGTGAACGTCACGAGGTATATCGGATGATCGCAAGAGAGTCGACGTTTACTTTGAATACGTCAAAAGAAATAAACAAAAATCGCTGAATCATCTTTAAACAATGGCAAGTCAGGAATAGACGACGTTCTTCGGAAAGCACGGAGGAATTCAAACACCAATGCGGTTTCGGTTCTTAGTTTACAGTCCGACCGCTTCGAAACCTGTAAGATGACAACCCTACTTTTAAGCGCAACGGTTAATGTGTTTGGTTTGCATGACATAGCTTTTCGAACGCTGTTCCTTCGTTTATAATCTGTTATGCCATAAATTTAGCGAAATAAATTATCCATAAAAACCCAAGTTTTTTGTCAAGAATATCAAACAACCGCACATATACATTGTTTTCAAACATTGCTGTTTTTTTTACGATTTAAAGTATTTCGAAAGCCCCGTCAAGGGGGCGAATACTTAAAACGCATTTTATGCCTGTAGGTGGTTTAGCGCCCCAGACGGCTTTGAAAAAAGAATAAAGATTCGCTTGACAGCGCCACCCAGCGGAAACCTTGGCTGTGTGAATACCGCCACTTGGGTAAACACAGCAACGTCGCGTAACAAGGGTTCAAACCCCGTGAAAAAAAACAACTTTTTGCAAACTAATAGGGCCAATGTAAAATATAGTGCATTCACTGTGGTGCGTTTACGCACTACTTATCAATTGTACTTAAACCTTGTTGGACGCTAAATAACTATTCAACATAACCTTTGCCTTTACACATTGTCGCACAACCTGCCCCGAAACCCTTGTAGTTGAGCATTAGTGTCTGTAAGAAGGTCTATCAAATGCAATTGCGGTATTGAATCAACAAAGTCAAAGTTTGTGCCGTGTTTTTAAAACAAAACGACTAATAATTGGACGAGGAACAAATGTACATATTGCCTAACCCAGTGGTTCCAAACCTATTTTATTACATTCCTCTCTCGCTCATTTTAAAACTTTTAATTCCTCCCCTATTCGACAAGAAGTAATAAAAAGTAATGATAAACGTTTTTGAACCACTGGCCTACCTAAAAAGAAATACTACACTTATCATGAATAACTTAAAGCGGATTGGAGATTCCTCCGCTCAAATCAAAAATTCCCCCTTGGTTAGGGATTCCTTACTGGTTGGAAACTACTGGTCTAATCAAACGCTCCCTCTCCATATGTGAGGCCGTGATTGTATATGAATCAGATCATCTGACAATTACCTGTGCAGAAAGGTAACCGGGATTTACAATGTATAAACACCGGGGTTCCACATAACCTTTGGACCAGAAACCTCGACAAAATCACATCTGCTGGTAAAACGCTTGTCTGCTAACTTTACGACAGGGTAGATCAGGGACAAGGTACACGGAATTACGTAAAACAAGTATTTCACACGAGGCAAAAAACTAGGAAAGGACATGCGGGATTCCCACTTCAGCGATAGATCAATATGTATGCAAGAAAGCAGATTAGAGGTTGGAGGCAAGAATTTTTAAGGGGAAAACCACAACGGATTTAGTCACACGAGACTAAAATCTGCAACGCAGCATCGACCGATTAAATAAGGTGGGGGTGTTTCCAGCTTGAGGGTTACCTTAGAACGCCAAGATGCAAAGACGGGTTATGGCTGAGTACTTGTGTTTCTCTAAGCAAGAAACTTAAGCGGCATTGCTCCAACCCAGTGGAACCCGATGGGTTGGCCCAAATTTAAGCCACACACTTTAAACGGTAGACTCATTGCGAGCCTAACGTATCCAGGAGCTGTTTCGCCTCGCAATGAGAATGCAACTGAAACAAACAAACAAATCAACCCGTTAAGAACCGTTAATTGTTGGGAATTTATAACAAAGGAGCGTAAAGGTACAAATTTTGTTACTGCGCTAGCGCAAACTGTTAAACTTTGCCCATACTGCGAAACAACCATTCGTTTTGTAAGCTCCAAAGTTAAGTGATTCCACCTTTTTGTCTGGGTCAAAAACGTCCAGGGAAGTCTTNGTTTTGTAAGCTCCAAAGTTAAGTGATTCCACCTTTTTGTCTGGGTCAAAAACGTCCAGGGAAGTCTTAGCTCGGCCTTTCTTTTGCAACGGACCGTCGAATGTACTTCACAAAAACTCCCCACATCGAACCCATTCAAAGCTTACTAAAGCAGTAAACAACCAATTGTGTTCGTAGAGAGTGCGGTGGGGCCTCAATGCGAATAAACCGTACAGGTTGGAAACGGTGGGTGTGGTTGACAAAAATGCAGCTTATCGTTTTTTGAAGTAAACAATGTTGTGGTATGCGGAATTTGAGTCGGTTTGTCCGAGGGAAAAGAAATTGTACCAGCTTTTTTGCGGAAACACTAGCATTAAATTTTCATATTTACTTAACTGAGAATTGCTATGTGTAAAAACGGGATATCAATAATTGTTGACAATTTCCTAATTCGAATAATTCAAACATTCTGTCAACAAAGGAGCTAACAAGTCCCATACAGGCACAATTCTTATCACAAATACCTGTAATCAATTTAGGCAGTCCATTTGTGACTTAAACCCAACTTTAAAGTCAAAAATATGAAATTAAGTCAAGATTTCTCTTGCGATAATGCCCTATGCTTTTAAACCTCAATTCTAAAACTTTACTAGAAAGCAACCAAGTAGGAAAAGTGTTTGCGGATTACACACAAATCAAATATTTATCCGGGTGATTTGCGCTAAAACTCTTGACAACACACAAAAAATAGTTGTTTATTCGTATAAATAGGCAAATAAAAACCTCAACACAACCATTCTTACTTCATAGCGGTGAGATCAAACTATGACAGTTAAATAAATACTTTTGGGCGCAGATTCGTTATGTAATATCGGACAAAAAACACTTAATGTCTGACAGACTTGGTAACAATACGACAGCCTTCAGGAAAAACAAAACTGAAATGTATGGGGCCCTTAGTATGTAACATACTCATATGAGTCCACAATAACAACAACCGTAAACAAGTCATACTGCAGAGCTGCCAAAAATAAATTCAAACAACTTAAATGCTGTTCTCTGAGTGTA
>QXVZ01003498.1:0-22194 GCA_008931825.1 Phallusia fumigata
GGTTTAGCTAATAAACATAAGTCGGTTAAACACTGTGTAATTCATTCTGCTTTGTACCATAATGGATGAACAACGTGCTTGCTAACTGTGCCCTTACAAATCGTTGCAAGTGCGTTTTCGTTACCGAAATCTTGATAATTCACCAGTGTTTTAAAATGATGACATTCTTTCATTCACATTTCCATGTCAACACATATGCTACCATCCTCTGCCTGTGCTCTCATGTTGCCATATCGCTCGACTTATGCCATACCACATATTATTGACTAAAATACAAAAGCAGTTTGACGCCTTGTAAACAGTAGCAGGACAAACATATTTGCAGCCGTTTTCCTTGAAACTTTTAAATAGTATTCTCTAAACAAAATCCCTTTCAAGTGGTTTCAAATCAAACATGGTAACTAGAAATTTTTGCCTATTTGCAAATCGATACGTGCTGTGGCTCGTTGCGGACTCGCGACATGTTCCTGCAATGAATCATGGCAACGCTTTGCACAGGGGTCGTGGTTGTGTGGTGACTAACTGCGTGGTTCGACCGCGACGGGTCTATAACTACTGCGGCAAAATTACTTGGAAATCCAAATTTTAACTCAGTCGACCATTGCTGCTTCAAGTCAAACAATAAAAGCAACAAATTTTAAATATTTGCATTTTTAAACTGGGATTTTTACTGCATAAAGATAAATAAATGCAGTTTTTTCTTTCGTCATTTAATTAAACAGTTAAAGCTTACCATCAGGACAAAAAGCCAATGACAACATAAAAGCTTTAACATGTGGGCTAATAAGAGTTCGCCAAGTTCAAAATGTAAGTTCTCTTGTTGTGTTAAATAGTGGTTAATATCAAGAGGCCTCAACATGATTAAATCGCTCTGTGTGTTGCCTACTTTTAGTTCTACAAGCTTAAGGGCGTGTTTTAATTACTGCTATTACAAACAGTCATAACAGCAGTTGAACCAAAATGCTTGATGTTCAGCTAACATGCTCAGAACTGGTCTAATTTATCCGTCCTTTCTTTGTTTCGAACGGTAATGTTTTTTATCTTACTTCTCAACTGGTCCTACCAATGTCTCAACACCAGTCGTGTTTCCCCTAATGTGCCAAACTCTTTTGAACTCCGTCACATAACGCTTTGTAACTACGGGGTATCTGCAGTGCGTTTTAGTTTCGATTCACCAATTGTGCCCTTCAGTTTTTCGCACCTCCTTACGTATTAACGTTGCGCAGCTATCTCCGGCACGGTGATTGTTTGAGTTCAATTGTGTCGCCACGATTTCTTTCACCAAGCAAAATAAACCCAACTCAACAGTTACCAAGGTGCTTGTCTGTTTTTACCATCAGCAGGTATGTCATGCTAAAACGACTCACGGGACAAAATAGTAAATAAAGGCAGCACATTACAGAAGTTATTACACATCATAAAACTTGCAAATAAGTTTCTATACTTCATTCCAGAGACTCTTAAGCGGGTGTAAATTTTACTTCACGATTGGGGTTAATTTATTGAAGCAAAAATTCAGTAAACTAGCGTGGGACTCAACTGCTAAGTATATAAATGACAACGACTATTTGGTAGCTTTAACTAGCCCATAACTGTGATGTCATATGCATGTTTAGTGGATTATATGCGTTGTTAAAATTTGACTGGCCCTCACGATACCTTCGAACAGGCCGTGTCGCCTTCGGGTTGGACACAGCTGGACTATAGATTACACTTGATCTGCTTGCATTGATTTTTACACTTGCTCTGACACACTGCATTTTATTATTAGCTCTCGTGACCTGCACAGGTTAGTTGCCAGATTGACACAAATTTGCCTCTACAATGCCTTGCACTCGTAACCTTTATGCATGAACTACAAGCTAACAATCTCCAGAATAGGTTCGCAATCTAATTTCAATCTATTCTCGTTGCACCAAGCTCTATGGCGCGCTGGCAATCTCTCCTCATTCACACTGTACCAAGGAAGGATGCACAGGCCTCTGACGCCACTTCCGGCGCTACGTGACGTGAATAACACGATTGTACATAAACATTACGCGAACGCTGGCTGAAATCCAAGCTTCCATGAATGTCTGACAGCGTAAAATATTGTTGGCGAAAGAAACAATAATTCCCAATTTGCTTGTTCTGAATGCAGCTCGCGTACATCACTTAAAATAAGGCTCGGGGACCGATCCACGTGGGTTCGCAAACGTTTGTTTAAAACCTTGAATTACTCCGAACAGTCTATACCTGCAAGCCACACAAGGGGCACTGCACGTCAAAACACACTCCGCCCTATTCCAAACAATTGCGACACTTCCCTAACATATTGATGACGATATAGCAGCAACAACCACTATGTTGTACAATGTTCACAGAGGTTTACAAAAAACTCTCTCCACGTAAGCTAGAATTTGTCCATAGTCTATCATCAAAACAACTTTTCAACGTAAAACTGTGTTCCCTGATCAATTGCTTAAAAACGGCAAATCACAACTGAGCGAAACAAAATAACGTTGCTTCTTCTCGTCTTTTCCAATTATGTTAGTATTTCGCTCCTGATTAAATAACGTCACTTTTTGGTCTTCATTACTTTTCTCTGTTGAACAAAACAGCTAAATCGCAACGTTCCTGAAAACTTTATGGTGGTTATTGCGTCATAAAAGACTATTTTGGGTAAACGGTCTACACAACGACCAACTCGTTACAGCATGATATTCGTCTTTAGGGTGAGGAAAAATCACGCTCAGAATGTTACGGTATAAAACGTAAATCTAAACGTGAAGCAAACTATTTGGTGACTTTAAAAATACCCGTATATTCTCCGACTTTCTCAGTATTTCGGTTTCGGTGTGAAATACTGCTTTTCATGTGTAATTAGAAAACCAGGGTTCGCGACGTTAAATGACGGTTTAAAACGTTTTTTGAGACGGGAATTGTTTGCGGTCATTTGGGTCGTTGCGAAACTCGCGGTTGAACTGTCTCGCGTGCTAAACATTCTTTCAGATAACACTGTGACGTTCTAATCCGCCCAGCAAGAAGGATACAAACATTAGTTGTTGTGACAATTGGTTCAAAAGCAAAAGTCCGCTCCATCAACGAAAGGACTTTAGCAAAATACTGTGTTAAAACAACATAGCGCCCGTTTTTATCATTAAAAAAATGATCGGTATTTGCAACGATACCGCTGAAGTATAAGACGAGTACCAACAGTCCACACCTCTTGTTTCGATCCGATACAGTACTACATCGGGTCATCCCTACTTCCTTTAATTAAACATCCACAGTGAAGCACTGTTTACTAAACATGTCCCTTTGTAGACTTTAAATTTAACTGTTATACTTGGCCCATAAGCATACTTGGCGTTGTTACGTTTCAGTAGACGTCATTCTGGAACTTGGGCAGTGACGAGGAAAACGATCGCTGAGGTGCAACAATTACTTTTAAACTTTGATTTATACACCGAAAAGCTGTTCAAGATGCACAACTGATAAGGTGAACCTTTCAAACTTCGTTCCAAAAAAATTTTGTAATTGATTACTTTTCAGCAACCCACCTTTGCTGCCAAGATGATCGAGTGATTCGGACTGCCGCCATAAGTGGTTGCCGATGCCACAATGAAAAAGCACCACAGTAACAGGCCGATTAGGTGAAAAATCTATGTATGTGTTGTTCCGTCAACAAAAAGAAACAACTCAACTGTGCAGCTTTGGAAAATGCAATTCGTCCATCCCACTTGGGAAATTCCCTTGAACAATGTATTTTTAATCCGCCTCGTTAATGGTTCGAACAGCAAATAAACTACAAACCAAAAAGCTAAAAAGAATTGTTAGTCATTGACATATTTGCTAATTAATACAAATTAACATATTTATTGGCTATGTTTTGATTTAAAAAATAGGTCTACTTGGACATTTCGAAAATTAGTTTTTTGTTTATATTTTGCCGATTTGGATGTTTTAGGCATTAAACACGTGTGGTGTTAAAGATACACAGAAGACAGAAAATAAAACTTACAGAAGTAAATAAATAGCTAAAGATTATAAAGGTAGCAAGTTCAAGATGTAGCCGTTGTACACAAATGGGCAAAGTGATATAGATCTACTGATAATCGCACAAGATCATGTCAAAGTAACCTAATCGCACGAGATCATGTCGAAGTAATTTAATCACACAAGATCATGTTAAAGTAATGCCAGCAGTGAGTAGGTGATTCCCATGTTAATAGTTTATTTCAGCCTGTCGCAAGAGGGGGTTTAAGAAAACTGGTGTTCAGTGTTTGGGAGACTCACCTTTTTGAAAGTTTGCAACGAAGAAATTTGGCACATACTTTTAGCTACTGCAACAAGACTTGAAACATTAGCAACATGACTTGACATAAGACTCAAACTTGAACCCCCCTCTAGAGACCTAACTTGATTTGGGACTCGACGTATTAGACTAGATACTAATACCCCAGATTGGAAAGAATGACCTATAATCCGCGCACTTTCGGTGTTTTCAGTACAAATCCGCGCACAGTTTTACAATCCGCGCACAATCTTCACCAACTGCTTTATATTGTAAATAGATGATTTATTTGCGAAAAAATCTTACACCTTCAACAACTACTAATACAACTTTAACGGCACGCATTGTCATTTCGGTTAAATCGAAAAAACAAAAAAAAACGTAAAATTGTTACGCATGACTGCACGTCCCCCCATGTTTCCAAAAATATTTTATAAATCAAGAAGTCCTTTGCCGCAGTGATTCCCAACTTTGGTACGCGAGTACCTTTCGCGCATTAAATTGAACTGCAGTTGGTTGCAAATATATTATTCAATTCAAAAAATAAAGAAATTAGAATGTTTTAAAGGCTTAACGGCGCAAAACACAGGTTAGGGTGTGCCGCCGAATTTTGAAAGTGACATGTGGAAAAATGGTTGCGGAACACTGTTCTATTTCTTACAATTGGGTGTGTATTGAAGCGTGACTAACATCGAGTTGCATCGAATAAGTGCATTGCCACTGCCAGTTTATTCTGTTTTCTGCAGTAGCTTTCAGGACAAAGCGTTAGNTGACAAGGCTTTCTTTCCACACAGACAAAAAAATGTCCAGTACTGAGGATGAACTTAAACTAGAGTAAGTGAGAAAGAGGCATGTTGAAATAAGACTATAAACCAGTTGTGTATTGAAATGGCTAAACATAACCAAAACTGTTGTTTCGGGTGAGTGGTGTTGCCAAGTTTTTGAGTAGCTATAATTTACAAAAAATGGAAAAGATACATAAACATAATATTTTACATTTTATTGTTAGAATTGTAGGTGTTTTGTAGTTACCATTATCGGTTAACTACATGTGTCCTAATTTGTGTACTGTCGAGCTATTGCATTTTTTCTTGAAAGGGTCGTTGGTATAATTGTGGTACATAAATTTGCTTGAAACTTGTGAAGTTGGTTCAAAAAACCCACTTTGCTGGTTCCTCATGAAAAAATACTTGTTTACTGTTTTTTTTAACCATGGTACAAATCAAGTAACAAGGACTTTGCACCACTCACTTTTAGGTTGTCATGCCAACCTGCTGTGTTCTGTGATGATTTACAAGATTGTGAAACCTTGAAAGTCACCACTTGTGATAAAATTTTGACTCACACCAACCATGCTTTTGTGTCTGCTGACCTGTCTGCTTTTACTGCTCCTGTATGTGGGGTGCTACTGCCAAAGGCACAGTTTGGTGTTGTTGATCAAGGTAACAAATCTGAATCTGCCCAATTTGTAAAACAAAAATCACATGCACATTTCTATGCATGTTAATGAATTCTAGATTCTTTAAATTGTGGAAGCTTGGTTATGACGAATGAATGCCAAAAATATCTTCAAAATCTTTCCTTGTTGGTTGCTGAAAGACGATCTATTTTGCTTGAAGGTAAGGTTTAATGTTTTTGAGGCACAATTGTTAATAGGAATATGGTAAGGAACATGTACAAAGGTTTACTATAAATGTGAACATGGTTTATTATGGTCTGTGGATTGGAATATGTCTTAATTATGGGTCCCCTTCCTCGAAGGGGACACATATTGTTTTTACTCTGTTTTTTTTTTTTTTTTTTTTTTNCAATGTAATGTGGGTATTGAAAATATATCCAATGTAATAAAGAAAATGGTGTATGTGGAGAACATCATTTTGAGGTGGTAGTGTATGTGGAATGAAAATATGGAGAACGCCACCTCTCTAGTTATTTAGGCAGTTTGTTGTGTCAATAGTTATTACCAAGTTTATTGCAGGCCCAATCGGATGTGGGAAAACTGCCTTAGTGGAATTTCTTGCTTCATCAACAGGTAATGTAACAACATATAACTTGATAAATAACTTAAAATACAAAAGATCCATACTCATTTTAATATAAAACAAGAAATGGGTAAAAATTGCTACAGTTATTTAACAACTTGTTTTATTTTTTTCTACAACAGGACGTTATGGTCCACCTTATCTTACCAAGATTCAGCTTAGTGACGACACGGATAGTAAAACCCTAACAGGAACATACACTTGCACTGCAGTGGCTGGTGTGTATAAAATGTTTTTAATAATGTCTGCCAAATCTTGAAGACAAACACACAAATTTTTTTCTGTTAAAGGTGAGTTTACATGGCAGGCAGGGTTGCTTGTTGAAGCTTGCAAAAAAGGTCATTGGATTTTGTTGGAGGATGCTGACAGAGCACCTATGGATATAGTAAGCCAAGATCCATATTTTTTGTAAAACATTTCTTGTTTTTAAAAAAAATGCTTTATATTGTTAGATATCATTGCTGCTTCCGTTAATTGAATCTAACCAACTTAACGTTCCTGGTCGGTCAGCTGAGACCAATGTTGTGTCTAACCAATTTCGCTTGTTCATGACAAGAAGGACAAACATGGGAACAAGCAACAGAAACATTGGGATGGAAATGATTTCTAAACGTGCAGCAGTTCTAACTGTGTGCCCAATTTCACGTGATGACACTAAACAGGTTTGTGGGACTTTTTAAGACATTCTGACTGTTTGGATATGATGATATTTTGTGGTCTTGGTTTCAGATCATGCTCCATCATTACCCAAAGTTGCAAAACATATCACAGAAACTGCTCACAATATATCAGCTGCTTCAAAACCAATCACTCCCTTCTTCACAAAGATCTCCCTCAACTAGGTATATATAACTAGGTGTGGTTCATTTTTAAGAAAACTTTGATAAAAAACATAAAACGTCACTAAATTTAACTTTTTGTTTTTCTAACAAACTTTTTTTGTGCCATCTGGTTCAATTGATCTTTGGAAAAAGAAAACCCATTAACTTAAAAAGTTCTGCCACTAAAAAATTTTACTTGCATTTTTATTTTTAGATGTGTTTAAAACTTACTGACATCAATATATTCTACACAGAGATCTTCTGAAATGGTGTCATAGAGTATCTGACCATATTTCCATGTCTGGTACTAATGGTATAGAAAGTTTTGTTGCAATGTCAGCAATAGACTGTTTTGCAGCATCCCTTGCTAGTAAAGAGGCAAGACTAATGATGGCAGAAACAATTTGTTCAGAACTAAGCATCTCCTCTGACAAGGTGTTTTTATATTTCATTTGTTTGTCAAATGTTTTATAATTTGATTAATTAACTGATTAATGTTCTGCATGTAGTTATCAACATCTGTAATGTTTTTTGGAAAATCATGGTTTTTGACATATGTTTAAGATTTTTCGAAAAAAAATTTTTTTGTAAGGTGGAAAAATGCTTATTTAGGGATGTACAACATGTCCCCACAGATAGCAGATAGGAGTAGGGCTTGCATTACTACTTCATTTCCAGATGCTTACTTTTAAATTGCTTTTTGCAATATATACTTGGTTTGCATCCAAACTTGGTCTTTTTGGAATGGTTAAGAATTCCTAAAAATCCTCATTTTTCTTATTTATCTGCAAACTATAGCTAATATCTAGACTTTTGCGTTAAGTGAAATGATTCAACTGACTTTTATAGGCTGATTACTATTGCAACTCCTACAAGCCTCAGATTCAAAACACCAAAACATCATTTTCAGTTGGACGAGCAAACTTGTTGTGTAATATTTCTGACAAACTTATTAGCATGACGACAAGAAAACAACCATTTGCTGAAACAAGGTAGGCGCAGTATCAAGTCAAAACCTCAAATATTAAAAAATAAACCTACCAAATTTAAATTTTGTTTGTAAAAGACATTCTTGTGACCTGTTGGAACGTGTTGCATGTTGCGTTGAAACAAATGAACCAGTTTTGTTGGTTGGTGAGACTGGTGTTGGCAAAACATCTGCACTACAGTATCTGGCCCAAGAAACAGGTATACTTTGACGATTATTACTTATAAACAAGCAGTTACAAATCTGTTTTAGATAATCCCTGTGAAGTACATTCATTTTTTGTATAAAACCCAGCATTTACAATGATTAAGCTACTGCTATGGAAATAGGCGTAATGCTTTTATTGCTCTGACAGTGAAATTTGTGTTTTCGGATTTAAACATTTTTCTTCCTTAAAGGCAATTTTTGTCATACCAATAGATTTCATCTGGAATTTACACCTATTACATGTTGACCCTGGATAGGAGAAAAAATGTTACAAATTTTATCATTAGTAAATTAAGATATTAGAGTGATTTTGTAGGTCAGATTCTCCATGTTGTAAATATGTCCCAACAATCATCTTCATCTGACCTTCTTGGAGGATACAAACCAGCACAGCTTCGACATTTTATCTCACCAATAAAGGATGTGTTTGAAAAACTTTTCAAGACAACGTTTTCCATTAATCAAAACCAGAAGTTTTTGTCACACGTTCAAAATTGCATGAATCACAAACGGTTAGTTTAGTTTACTGTGAATCAGCTGTTCAGCAGTAATGCAAATGGACTTTACAAAAACTGAACAATAGCATAGGCCTAAAAAACTTTATCATTTTTAAAAATTTACCCAATAAAGAATAATTGCAGGTACAATGATTTATGCCAGCTTATGACCCATACAAGCAAAGCAGCAATCAAAAAGCTACAGGTTTGTGAATTTTAGTTTTTACCCATCTGTTTGTATTTATTAAAGACATGAAAAGTTTGACTGAATTATACAACTAGTAGGCCTCTATTATTCTACTACATTCCAATAGTTATGGGTCCCCTTCCTGAAGATATTGTTTTCACTCTGTTTTTTTTTCTAACCCGACTTTGTCTGTGTCGTTTTGCCATGAAATGTTTGGTGGATTTAGATAAAACTTTTACAGCCATGGTGGTGCAATATTTGCCATTGTTTAACGAATACACCTAGCCGTTACCCCATTAGCCCCCTAAAATGGGTAAAATTATACAATATCCAAACTGGATGTAACTTTAACAGTTTGTTGAACATTATGGTGCACTGATTGCTTTGTTTGTACCTAAAGTCTGTATCCAGAAAAAACGCATAATGTACAACTTTGCATGTGTGGGAAGCCATGCATTTTTGCCAGCAGAAACGATCATTTCATAAAAAGCTCAGGTAACTATGGGACTCATTATAAAATAATGTACCGACTATATCCCCTTTTTAAATTGGGTGATAGTGGAAAATAGCATGGTAAGCCGATCTAGTTTATGAGCAATTATGTTTGAATTGTATTTTCCAATTCTATTCAAGACAAAGACAAAACAAAGTTTGTGAAATTTCTGTATTTTTAGAGCTCAGAAAAGAATCTTGAACTACTGGAATCATGGAAAAATATTGGCAAAGATCTGCATGACCTGAAATTAAAACTGAAATCAGATTCACCAATTGCTTTCAATTTCGTTGAAGGTGCGGTGGTACACATTACAAGCGTTTTTGATCGACCAATGCTTTTAGATTTTGATGTCAGCCTAACAATTGACATTCTTATGTTTTTATTTTAGTGTTTTCATTTTCTCATGTTTTTAGTTCAGAAGAAAATTAACGCAAATCTCTAATCAATTTTTTTTAAATGCAATCCAGGTTAATATTTTTAAAATAACAACAAACAAAAATGGTGTTTCGATTACGCAGGAAAACTGTCCAAATGCATCCAGAGAGGTGACTGGATTCTTCTAGATGAAATAAACCTTGCTTCACCCGACACTTTGGAGTGTTTAAGTTCTGTGTTAGAATCAGATGTTGGCTCAATTATGTTGATGGAAAGAGGGGATGCGAAACCTGTGGTCAGACACAGCAATTTCAGGTAAACTAATTTGCTGTGTACTGAGGTTGTATGTTGCATAGAGTCAGGCTGTAATGTCGACAGCTGTTAAATATAAAGTTTCTGGTTGTTGGTTTAACATGTTTGGTATGTTGTTGCATCCAATAAAACAAACATTTTGATGAAATTTTATTTTTTTAAATCATTATTGGTGGCTTTATGGACGCTAGTATTATGTTTGAAGGTATTGTAGTTTGTATTTATGGGTTTTAGATTGTTTGCTGCAATGAATCCTGCAACTGATGTAGGGAAGCGGAACCTTCCTGATGGAGTTCGCAATCGTTTTACTGAAATTTTTGTTGATGAGCCGGACAATTACAATGACTTGTCAATCATTGTGGGCTACTATATGAATAACAGAAGTGTAAGGATCTTTTTCACCTTGTTTATTCATTGTGATTAAAAAAATGTATTTGCAGTTATTGTTAATTTATTTTTACAGGAAAGCAAAGCTGGGATTGTTGATGGAATTGTTAAGTTTTATCAAGATGTTCGCAGGTTAGCAACAGAAAAACTTGTTGATGGAAGCGGACACAAACCTCATTATTCACTAAGAACTTTATGCAGGTAACAAATCGGCTCATTTATTTTGCGATTCTCCCCTAAAACAACCTGCAAGTGTATGCAACTTTCATACCCATTGAATGACATTTTATGTTGTTAATCTTACTTTTACCATTTAAACTGTGCATTGTGGTAATTACTGTAAGTGTTTTACTAATATATTTTTCTGTTACAGAGCATTACAGTTTGTATCTGACAATATTGAGATGTCACTACACAAGGCATTGTATGAAGGTTTCCACTTAGCCTTTCTCACTGCACTTAATCGTATATCACAGCCCAAAGTTGAAAAGTTGATTGAAAAGTTTATTGTTGGAAAGTCGCAATACAAGTAATTTACTTGATATATATATTTACAAAAACAGTTGATGCTTGCAAACCAATTTATACCTGAAACATCAGCTGTGAGCAACAAATTATTCAAATTTATTTAAAACTATTTTCAAACTTGCACAACTAAAAAAACAGTGATCATTTTGGAAAATACTCCACCGTTTCAAACAATTTTACATGTATTGAACAACAAGTTTACTGTCACAATCTGTTTGATAAATACTGCTATACTTAAACGTTAAAGCCCTTTGGTAACAAACTTTGATTGTACAATGATTTTGACTTCTAAATTGGTCTCTGTATTTGAAAAGTAATATGTGCACTGCTGTAGTATTATCTTCGGCTACAGATTTAATTGGTAGTAGCACATCAATGTTTAGAAAACATTTTAAGCAAATGTTGATAATAAAAGCTCCTTTCCCAGGTCACTTCAGAATAAAATGTGTCCCAAGCCAAGTTACCCATCTGCTTGTGTGGGAAACTTTCACCTCAAGCTAGGACCATACAATCCTGCTGATGATCCACATTACATTATCACACCATCAGTCAGCAAGAATCTGCAATGTTTGGCAAGGTTGGATTTTTATCAGAATTGATCAGTTTATTGCTAACGATATGCTACAATTTCATGTAAACTTTTCCAGACCTGTTTCCTACGGAAAATTTCCCATCCTTGTGCAAGGTGAAACATCCACTGGTAAAACAAGCCTTATCAAATATCTTGGTGTTTTGACTGGAAATAAAGTTGTCAGGATAAATAATCATGAACACACTGACCTTCAAGAATATATTGGTAGCTATGGAAGCAATGCGGATGGTAAGGTCTTTTCCTAATTGGGATCTTATTTTTTCCTTATTGGGATTCTCAGTCTCAATTTAAACTATAGTGAATTTCTGTCAATGACCAGTTAAATCAAAAACAAACATTTTATTACCTTTGTTTTTTGGATCCAGGAAAACTGGTGTTTCAAGATGGTCCACTGGTCACAGCCATGAGAAAGGGTTATTGGGTTATTTTGGATGAACTGAACCTTGCTCCAACCGACATTCTTGAGGCACTTAACCGTGTCTTGGATGATAATCGTGAAATCTTTATTATAGAGACACAAGAAGTTGTCAAAGCACACCCAAGGTAAAGCTTTGGTTTCTTAGGTGCACAGATTTACTGAGTCAATCCACTACAGGTCTGTCTGTAGTTTTATTTAAGCAAAAACCATCTCAAGATTTTTAAACCAATTGAAATTTTAAAAAAATGTTCAGACTGAAACTAAAACAACGCTCATCAGAAATGATCAACCTAAATTGCATTGTATCAATACAACTGACCTTAACGACATAAAAATAGAATGGTATGTTATTTCAAGATCCAAAAGATTTTATTGGTGCAAAACCTAAATAGAAGATTAGGTTTTTGGTATGCTTTGCAGACTCCATATCCTGGACTGCTACCTATGATTTTTAGTGTAAATCCTAATGCTAATTTTTGGCAGATTTCAACTGTTCGCCACTCAAAACCCACCAGGTTTGTATGGTGGTCGCAAGATACTTTCAAGAGCATTCCGGAATANGTGTCACAGTAACAACTTTTTTAGCTTTCCCCTGCACTGCGCAACAGAATGACGGAAATCTGGTGTGATGTGGTTCATGATGAGGAAGACCTCACCAAAATTGTTCAACACAATTTGATAATTACCCCATGCAATGTAAGTTGCACCAAAAGTGACTAGAACTTTAAATACCTGGTCATTTGCATGCAAAAAGGCCAGAGTAAAAAGGAAGCTGAGACAGGCAAGTTAATTAAGCGCAGATTTTTGTTACTTATTTCAGAATGAAGAAGTTGGTCTAGACTATTCCAAGGTGTTTGCAAAACTTATTGTGGATTTTGTTAGCTGGTTTAAGACAACTTCATTTGGAAAAAGGTTTCTTAAAATTTTAGTTATCTTTTTTAGCAATATTTACTTTTTTTACTCCTTTGTCAATCAGATTTGTGATTTCTGTACGTGATCTTTTGACCTGGTCAAAGTTCATGAGCTTATCATGTGACAAAATGGATGTTGCAAGCTCATTTATTCATGCTGCATGTTTGGTGTATGTGGATGGATTGGGATCAGGTGGGAGTTGTGTTCTTTATTTTTCTCTTATTTATACACATAAATTTGCTGTTTTGTCAAACACGTTTGATTTTTATTTTATGTTCTTGGATAAGGCCAAACAAAAAACAACATACTTTTTTCTAAGTTATCTACTTCAGCTAAATTTAAAAATACGTACATGTAGTTTATCCAAGAACTGAAAAGCGAACACAAATTACCATTTGAATTGACTTGATAACATTTAACATTTATTAAATTGACTAATTTGCCATTTTTTACTATTTATAAGTAAAAACATTTACAGTGTGTATGTGAATTTAGGGGTAATTTGTAAGGGTGCCAGTTTCTAGTTTTTGTTAAGTTTCTTGGTAAAATTATGGATATCTTTAGTATGCCCAAGTAACAAGTTTTACCATTTCCAGCTTTTTGTGTCCTTTTAGGTTTGTCAGGTGGATTTGCTTCTCGCAGTAAAGAGGCTCACTTGGAATGTTTGAAATTCTTAATGAAACAGTTGAATGAATGTGGTCAACTGGAAGCATTATCTTCCACAAGTCTTGACTGGCTGCAGTGTGAAATTAATGGGTCCGTGGGTCAGCCATTTCAGGCCTATTCAACTGATTGCTTTTTTGGAATTGGACCCTTTTCCATTAAAAAAGGTATAATTTTATTTATCCAGTTTTTTAGTGCAAACTGTCTACAATAAGCCTTAGTTTTTTTTAATAAACTTTATTACAATGGCGAGATTAAAAGGTGTCAAGTATGAAGCTACAAAACTGTTATGATAAAAATTTACAGAATGTTGTCACATAATCTAAAATTGTGAAGTCTGTGGCCTTTTTTTATAACATATATGCTGATCTCTCACTGGTTAGTTGTTGATAATATATCCTTTTTTATTTCCAGGTACATGTGTGGTGCCTGACAACCTTCAATTTACCTTTGATGCTCACACAACTTCCCACAATGCTTTGAGAGTAATGAGGGCTCTTCAGCTTGCAAGACCAATGTTACTTGAAGGTTCGCCAGGTGGAGGGAAAACTAGCCTTGTGGCAGCTATAGCAAAATCTTCAGGGAACCATCTTGTCAGAATCAACCTTTCAGAACAAACGGTGGGCAAACTTCTTCTTCAAGACAAAAGATCTTTTTTGCCTTGCTGTGAATACTTACACCAGCATGTCCTACTTTTTTGTAACTAAGTTTGATATTGGAGGCTTCTTCCAAACATGAAAATATGCTTTAAGTCAATAATTGCTTTCTTATGTTTTACACATGTGCACATGTTGCCAGCCACTAACTAAACATGCTTATTTAATGCTGACCATCGTATTTAAATAATTTTAAATTTATAGTTTGAATTGAGTAAAAACTCTGGTATTGTAGGATGCGTCTGACTTATTTGGTGAAGATCTTCCAGTGGAAAATGGATTGGGTGGTGAATTTTCATGGAGAGATGGACCTTTGCTAAGTGCACTAAAAGCTGGGCACTGGGTGGTGCTAGATGAGGTAAAACATGTGTAAAAAAGAATTTTAATTTGGGCACAGACTTGGTCATGGAAGCAAACTATTTTAAACATACAGACACAAAAAACTTCAGGAAAAGTGTGTAATTCTTGGTTAAATTTCTTTTAATAGTATCCTGAAATGGTGCAATATGTTTGCTATCTTAACATGTTTAACTATACCACAGTGGACTGCTCGGAGACCTACTTTTAATTAACACAAAACTTATACACAATCATGCATGTAATCAAATGTTTGTATTAGTGATTGATGTCATGAGATATTACTGAAACAGTTACAATAAAGAATGCCACTTTTAACCGCGATATATTTTGGTGAGTTTTATTATCCCTCAAACATTTGTATTTTTTGTTTTTAGTTAAATCTTGCATCCCAATCTGTATTGGAAAGCTTAAATAGTGTTTTTGACCATCGTGGCGAAATATATGTTCCTGACTTGGACCAAACATTTACTGTTAATCATAATAAAACAAGGATATTTGCTTGTCAAAATCCTCTTCAGGAAGGTGGTGGAAGAAAGGGTCTTCCAAAAAGCTTTCTCAATCGATTTACCCAGGTACATAAGATTGTATGAACCTTTTTTACTATATTAGACTTAGGATTTGTTTCATAACTTTTTATTGCTTTTAATTTCTGGGTGAAACAATAATTTTACTCACTAAGAGTTGTTTGAACCATTTAGCTTAAAGCTATGTTTCTGCAACCATGTTTTCATAATTTTGTATTAAAAGCCTGATTATGCAGTCTTTGTTATTTTTGATTAAAAACAGACACATAAAAATCGTAACAAAACCACTTCAACATCAACTTAGAAACCAAGAAACAATAAATACAACAAAAATAAATACAAAACTATGAACATGGTTTGGTTAGAGGTTTCCATGGTTAAATTCAGTAGCCATAGAGGGGATAATATGAACTGTCAGTCATCTGTAAATAAGAGACATGTCACTGGATTTTGTCTTTTATTAAAACTCTACATTTCAATTGAAAAGATCTTTTTTGGAATACATTTAAATGAAAGACTGGTTTTGCATCAATTCCAATTCAAATATCAGATAAAATGCTTATCTGTATTACAATAGTTTTCATTTTACATCTTATAACCTCACATAAACTTGCAGAATTACTTAAAGTTTATAAAACTTAAATAGTTGCATATAGTTATCATTAGTTTCAGTTTTTACGCAGGGGTTATAAACAAAGTTATTTTTTTATTTTCTTAACATGATAAGGTACTCCAGGGTAGGTTCCATGTATGCACTTACGTTTAGCATGTTTTCATAGTCATAGTACGCTTCATCACATGTAAATGTATCAAACAAGTTGATAATGTCATTCTCATTGTGTCGAATGCAATAATATGTAAAAAGGCTTAGTATGTTTGGTTTGATGTCCTGCAACATGATGCGTAAATTAGTTTATTTTAAATTGGACAACATTGGACAGTGTAAATTGACACATGTAGCAAAATAACACATGATTTTTATTTGATGTAGTGAAACAAAAATATCTAAATCTATTTTATTGATTGTTTCATTACATTAATTAAATATATACTTGCTAGAGAATGTGTATGGTGAATGACTCTGATGATGCATGAGTGCATTATCACTCTGATGATGACAACAGTGATTGTTGAAACATTTGCCATACAATGTATTTACCATATACAAGTTCTCTGGCAGTGATATTTTTAATTAACCTACTCTACAAGTCAATATCTTGTTTCCTCAGTTTTATTACCATTCTTGGATCTGCTTTTTCCATGTTAGCAAAGTTTGTCAGCCATGCTTTTACATACAAGTATGATTGAAACTCTTCAGATGTTTCATTACATGGACATTTAAATGCATTGTATTTGAAGTCAATAAATGTCAAATTTTCCATGCCATCCAATAACCCATCCTGCAAAATTTTTTTGATAGTTATTTTCTCCTTACTTTGCATTGTGACAAAGGGACCGAAATATATTACCTGTATGTGTGATATGGTATTGCTATTTAGGTCTATCTGTTTAACTTTAGGCATCAGTTCATTTAAAGGAATAGTTCCCAACGTTTTCAACTTGTTCTGGCCCATGTCAAGAATCTCGAGGTTTGGAAACGATATGTTGAAAAATTCATCCATGTCATTGTTTCTCAGTTTTAATGTGACTAGATGATCAAGGTTTTTAAATGCCTGAAAATCAGAAGGCAAAGTAGTATTTAATTAGAGAGCCATAAAATCAGAACATTAAGTACTATTTGCCCATTGGTAGTGTTATAATTTTTTTAAGTTAAATACAGGGATTAGAAAAATGATACGATTTTAGGTTCAGTTTTTGTGCCAAACATTTGAGTTTTTATACTGACATAAAGCTTTTTTATACACTTAGAACTTATACAGAGTTAACCTGCTGTCATTTACTCACATGAACTGAAATGTTTGCACTGTTCTCACTCAGGTCAAAAACTTTCAAATTTGTGAGATTGCTGAAAACTGGCTGGGGGCCAATTTCTATCAGGTTTCTATCCAGAATCAGAGTACTTAAGTTTTGGCAACAGTTGTTAAAGTTTGATGCAGTTACATGTTCAATAAAATTGTTGCTTAGATTTAACGTTTGTAGAGCAGGAAAATTTGAGAGATCTGGTATCCAAGTGAAATTACAGTCGTTGAGATTGAGCATAGTCAGCTGCATCATTGCTTTGTACAAATAGAATATTTGTTAGATTTCTAATGTTTGATATTCCTGAAAAGTTAAATGTCATGCATTGCTTACATCTATTAAACTGAAGATCAACAAGTTGAAAGTTTTTAGAAAGGTCAAGGTGTCGAAGATTTTTAATTTTACCAAACACATTTGGAAAAAGATATATAATATCATTATTGGACAAATCCAAAAATTGAAGTGATGGTAATGGCAAAGCTCCAACCACCCTTGTAATATGATTGCCTGGAACAAATGGCTTAATAAGATAACTTGTAAGTTTTCAATTCTGTTTAATTTGCTAAGTGGGTTTAGATTTGTAAACATCATCCAGGATTAGAAATGCTGCTTTTACTAATATGACCTTACCATAAAAAATGTCATAGGATCAGAATTAAGTCAGTTGTTTTTTTAGTCAATTATTTTTCTTGCCTGCCAACGTTAATTTAAGTAGATTGTCAAGTCCAAGAAATGAAGAGGCATTGATTTGGGTCAATTTGTTGTTGTCAAGATACAAATGTTGCAGCAGGTTTTTGTTACCACTGCTGTAGAATGCCGACTCCTCTATTGTTGAAGTGCCCTGACCTGTTGAAAGTCCAATAGATTAATTTGTTGGAATTTAAATACTAAGGCAGTAGTAGTACCCTTAAGATTTAGTATTGTGATATGCTGCATATGTGAGAATGCATTCTTTTTTATGGTTCCGAGTTGATTTCCAAAAAGATTTATATTCTCTAAACTTGCTGGAATAACAGGAGAACTCTGAAGTCTGTTAAAACTGATATCCAAGTACCTGGAGAAACCAAAACAGCAAATGTGGGTGATCGTAACATATTTGAATTAAAAAAGGAATAAATAGACCAAACCTTAAACTTTGTAGGTGCTGTAGATCAAGGTCTTTGCCATTCGTTATTCCAACCCGACTTAAGTGTAACTCAATCAATCTCGGCATGTTCTAAAGACATTAAATTTGCTTTCGCTTTAAAAATGCAATAGCTCAAAACAAGAGTTTTCCAAAATTTACCTGAAAACTAGATTGAACATCAGCAAGTTTGGTATTATTCAGATAAAACATTTTTAAATTTAAAAAAGAGAGTTTTGTAAGATTCTGGCTGTCAATTCTGTTTCCAGAAAAATCCAACACAGCCAAGTTTTTGCTGAAAAGAGCTTTTGTGGTTGAGTTGTATATTTGTAATGGTTCCTTCATGTAACATCTGTGTAACATTGTTTTTGCTTAATTAACCTTGACCCCTAATAGCATTAGCAAACTTTGTTTAAACAATCACAATTACCTTCTTGCATTTAACTTTTCAAGTTTAGTTAGGTTTTTCCATAATTTTTCACTGCTAATATTGTCGTCCCACAGTGTATATGAAATGTCAAGCACTGTCAAGTTGTTTAAATCATTAAAAGCACCATCTTCAATTTGACGTTTTCGTATTCCTGTCCCAATACCATCCGACATATCCAAATGGTGTAACATTGTTAGTCCATTGAAATATGAGCTAAAATGAGTACATACCTATAATTTTTTTGTGCTAACACAAATTTATACTATTTATAGATAATGTTTTTCCAACCTTGTAATTCTTTTTATTCCAACTCCAGCAATTGAAAGTTTTTCCAGACTAGTTGGTAAAAATCTGGCAGACAACTCTTTTATTGCCGTGTTGTAAGAGATATCAAGGTCTTTGAGGTTAATCAGTAGGCCAAGGTTTGGGATAAATTGCAGTTGGTTGTGATCAAGAAACAAGGAATGCAGGTTTAGTAGTGTTGTAAAGCTATCCACGTTGATTGACCTCAACCTAAATTGTTTTTGAGACAAAGTTAGTAAACTGCATGAAAAATTTTCACCTTGTAACATTTTGCATAACCCCAAACGTTTGCAATGAGATATGAATTACACATTTCTAAAGCTTAGACAACATACCTGTTGTAAGATAAGTATAAGTACTTTATAAGTCGTGCTTGGTAGGTCTGGATTTCATGAAACTCATCTGTGATCTTTGACAGCAAATTGTGGCGTACATCAAATCGAATGTACTCACTTCTTCCGAAACGATCATTTTCATGNAAGTATAAGTACTTTATAAGTCGTGCTTGGTAGGTCTGGATTTCATGAAACTCATCTGTGATCTTTGACAGCAAATTGTGGCGTACATCAAATCGAATGTACTCACTTCTTCCGAAACGATCATTTTCATGTCTTTTTATATGTTTGTGATAGCCATTGTTTTGAGTTTGGCCATTCTTCAAGTAATAAATATTTTTTGATGTACAGTCTATGTTTATGGCTGCTGTGGGCCCTGATTCTGTTCTTGTGCAGTTGCACTGTAAACTCGTAAAGAAGTTATCTTCTTCATGGTACAAGGGTGTTGCAAAACACGCATTTGAAAGAGAGGACAATAAAACCAACGTCCACCATCTTAACATGTTTATCCTTGAAAACAGTTTTATTTGCAAACTAGCTCCTTCTTTGACAGAGAGTAAAACTACTATGAGTCCAGAGTGTTGTGATTGTAATTTATGAATGACAGTTGTGGATCCTTTCTTCCTAATGTCCCCATTGTAAATCACTTGACTGGGAAGTAATAGGAAACAATTGACTTTCAATTCTACAATTAATTGGTGTTATTGGCTGCCCTGGAAACTGATGGTGATTTGAAGATAAGAAGTTGTAAATTTGACGCCTGCACGGGTCCACGATTGACGGTCTGACTCACTTTTTAGCCTCATGTGCGTCACAAACCCTAATTGCAGTCAATTTATTAGCAAATAGCTAGACTTCCAGACGTCAATTTTTGACGTAACCTGAAAATTAAAATCTATTTTAAACATCACCTCCACTACAGCCGGAAGTAAGTTGAGTTTTTTAACCTCAGAAAGGTCCGAAATCCACCCTAAAACATTTTGGCACAAGTTGTTTTTTCACATAACCTTATATTTTTTTCAAAGGTTTATGTCAGCAGTCTCACAAACTCAGATTTGTTGTTGATTCTCACAAAGGCATTTTCAGGAATATCGCAAGAATGCCTTCACAAAATGGTTGAATTTAACTCGTTGGTATGTATAACTAACTGTAAATGGAACCGTACCTTACTTTACAGTATTGTTTTTCCTTTGTTTTTTGTACCCTGCTGCTTGCCGATGCACATTTCTAATGAAATGTTTAATGGATTTGAATATAACTTTCTCTGATAGATATGGTCATGAAGTTATGCTATCTGTTTTATATCATTTGGTGATGAAGTTGTGCCATTTGATTCTTTTTACCCCATAGCCCCAACCCTCATTGGTTACCCTGCTAGCCCCCTAAAATTGGTCAAATTATTAAACAATGTTCAAATTAGCTAAAATTTAGACAGTTTGTGTAACATGTCATTATGTTGCATTAACTGACCTGTTTTACTTTATAGGCCAAGTGGTTAACCCGCTAACCCCAGAAAGTTAATGTTTTTTTTTAATCTTCAACACAATACAAAAAAGGTTCTGTGCATGTAGTGGTACTAAATTTAATACAATTTAGTTTGGGTACTATTTTCATCCACTTGACCCTATAGCCTCAGCCGTTACCCCACCTCCTAATTGGATAAAACTATTAAACATTATTCATTAATGAAAGTTTGGCAGTTTGTAGAACATGCCATCATGGTGCATCAATTGCTATGTTTAAGCAGATGGTTGCACTGCCAGCCCCCTCAAGAGGTCAAATTTCTAAACAAGGTCTGAATTTTGTGAAACTTAGTCCACTAAAATGGGCTCAATTGTTAAACAATGTTCAAGTTAGATGAAATTTAGGCTGTTTGTATATCATATCAGAGGGATGCATTGATTGCTGTGTTTAACTTTATAAACATTTGTCATAGTAGTTGACTAAGTTTTTAGATTGGGGTATAATTTGTTATAATTACCAACGTTTTCATTAAATAAAATTAATCACTTTCAATCAATTTCAAATAGCTGCTACTGTTCTCACATATATTAATTACACCCTACAATTAAATCTACAACTTTGCATTTGTGGGATCACATGCGTTTCTGTCTGCAGAAACAATCATGTCAATAAAAGCTTGGGTAACTCTTGAGGCCCAAAGTAAAATAAAGCACTAAAATATATCCTTTTTAAAATTGGGTATTAGTGTATATGTATAGAATGACAATGAGGTAAAAGCCACTCTTCCAGTCAATGTGTTGTATTTATATGTTTAGGTTCAGTCTCAGATTGTGGTTGAACGTTCTTGGGCACACCTTGGATCTCCATGGGAATTTAATTTGCGTGATATGACTTGCTGGTGCACTCTAGTGGCTGAAGATATTGAAAATGACTTAGCAGAAGATGCATCCAAACATATGTACTTAGTTTACAGTGAGCGACTCCGAACAGTTGCTGATCGAAAAAAAGTAAAGAACAATATTTTTTATTTTTCTTGATTTTTGGAGTGTTTATAACTAACATTATCTGGCTGACTAGCTAACAACATGATCATCAACATTTACTATTTTGTATTTTTGTGAGTAAAAATTAAAAATAAGTATGGAAACCTGTTTTCAAAAAAAGGCCAATGCAAAACCCAAACAAAAATGGATTTGGTTTAAATATGTCAAGCCATATATGGAAATCAACATGCATATATTAAAACATATGTGAAAAAGTGTGGTGTCTTCAGAATGTGTGTAATGTCAACAAAAGTTTCAGTGTCAAAATATAAAATGTAAAAACACCACTCTGGAAAAAATAAAAAACATTGGGCCTGGTTGCAGAAATACAGTAA
>QXVZ01003508.1:0-10063 GCA_008931825.1 Phallusia fumigata
ATCACAGAAAATGCCTTGATTCGCGAATCTAGTTTTGCACAAACACTTTTTAAACTCCAAACCGATTCCATTCTTCCATCAGTCGATGACATCACCTGGCGATTTCGAAACACGCAACGTCCCTTGCATCGCCTGCACAGCGCGTGTGTGCGGAAGCTTGTTGGGCGTGCGCACGCACACACACGAGCGCGGAAACGACAAGATGGGCCATTTCCTCATGCTTTGTGCCTGCTATGCCTAAAAGCCACCATTGCTTGCCAAGCCATACTAGCTTGGGCCATTACAGGCCTAATTGATTGGTCCGATTTGAATGGTAGGCTGTTAATTAATGACCATTGCGACAGGCTATTCAGCGGTTCAGTGTGCTGGCTGCTCAAAATGAAACTGAGGCCGCTATGATTATCTATGCGTGTTGAGAAAGTGCTGATGAAATAAAGTCATGCCTTACTGGAGAAAGTTGAACAATGGCCCCGGGTCTTTAATAATGCATAAGCGTGAGATCGAAGTATGTGATATTGGTTTGCTAGTATTGTGCTATGTCGCCATGCTCGGCTGCTGTGAGCGTCATGTAGTTGGGTACAGCATTGAGTTTAGGTCCGATCGTACTTGATTTATAAAAAAATATGTGGACCTGTCGTAGTTCTACGTTGAGTGCAGTGAGTGGAATTTGCTCTTCATTTTTTTGTGTTCACGAATCCTCTGACGCTGCTCGAACCAAAACAGCACGCGAACGCGTCAAATAAAAAAGTACTTCTCCAAAGTGCAAAAGTGCGTCAATGCCGCGCCGCTACTTGCAAAATTGCCGATACCACCGTCTCACAATCGTGACGTCACCAACTCAAAACCGACTGCGTGACGTAGGCGGTGACGCAGACAGGCGCGAACCTGCGCGCGCTCAGACTCTCAGTTATATATAGAACGCGCTGTTATCGGTTTTTAAACAGAGCCTTCGCGCATACGGGCATACGCGAGCTGTTGAGTGTGAGAGCTGCCTGCGCGATGGGCGTGGTTAAGCGACAGGCGTTTACAGCTAATAAGCGCTATTGTCTGCTGCTTGCTACTTTCGCCTGTGTTGCATCAGTAACTTTACTTTGCCGAGTTTAAGGCTCATTTGTGCGGTAGTATGAGAAAATTGTATCGGGAAATTTGTTACTTTGATTGCTGTGTCACCACAACAGTTGTTTTGTATGTAGCCATTATCGGACGAACACCAATAGTTTGCCAGCCTTGCGTTGGCTCAGATGGGTGACGTCAGGTGCAAAATGTGAAAGTAAATTGTTTTTAAGCGGTTTTTTGCTAAATCTTTAACTGTGCAGACATGTGGGTGGCGGTCTCAAAATATTTTTCGGTTAGCTCGCCATGAGTTTTGATATTATACCTGAGCGTTTGACGACTGGTTATGATTGATGCATCGTATGTTGTGCAATGTGCTGTCCGATTTAAGGGTACCTTTGCTTAGCATTACATATATGAGCTAGTTGGATTTTACAATCCGATTATGCGCACTTGTTATTTTTTTCGCAACAACAGCCCTACACATAAACCGCGCAACGAAAACAGACAGCTTTTCGTTTTCCTTCGTCTTATATTTGTTTAACACAGGCTTATAAACACCGCGACCAGGCGGGTAAATTGGCTTAGCTATATTAGGTTTTCCATCGGTCGATCATAGCCTGAAGGACTATACTCAAGTGCTGACCAGTTGTAAGTGGCCTATGGGCCGCCGCCCACCAATTATTACCGGTGTTGACCGTCTCTTTAATGTTGCGCCCGAAATGAGTCCTATTTTCGAGTGTTTGAAGTAAGGTAGACGCTGGCTTGACTGGTGATGGTGTTCCGTGATGCTTTTGCCCAAAGTTTTCGCTATTTTTAGCCCAAAATCTTCGGTTTGTTGAAGTGCTCAAGGCGAAATTAGTCGCGCAGTAGCTTTAAGACCAGATTACATTAATTTTCAAGTTGAAAATTGCTTATTGTTGCGGAATTTGAACTCAGTTTCACTTCTTGAACTTGGCGACCTAAGCGATCCATTGTTCGAAAAAGCATGAACTTTATTTAATATGTCACTGGGAGAAGATTATAATATGTACGAATAAGCTAATGTACACATGGTTGTAATCTTAAGCAAGACAACTAAAGCAAAATTATGCCTATGAACTTGTTGAAAATGTAAGGACTTGTAGTTGCAGCATACAATAATTTACTCATTTATAGCCGAAAACATTCAAACAGAATTTGTTTGAACAGGTAACAGGCATTTTACGATATTTTTGCAGCAATTTTGTTCGCAAAATATGGCTCTGGCTTTATTTCCACATTTTGCTCCCATTTTCCCGGTCGGTCACCTTATGGCAAGTTCTATTTAAAGCGACGCGCCACGCCAGTATCCACGTCTATAAATAACATACAACCGGAATAACGTGGCGCCCGAACATCTATTCCACTGGGAAGCTTTCAACGCCTAACTCATGTTCAAGCAGTTTAATTAAAATTCTTGGGTTAGTTTCAATTTCTCGCATACTTTCGTGACTTATACTTTGTTTTTGTGCCAAGGGTTTGCGCCTGGACCAAGTCAGTTCTATTTTTATAGCAGATATGACAGGATGTGAGCGAAGTCATGCTATTCTTTGTACTTTTGACTTGGGTTTCCTTGCAGGTTACGTACCACAGTTGGGATTCAGAGTTAGTGTTTAGAAATTGTTGAATCTGAGAGCTATTGTATTTAAATTTGATGCTATGTTAATTAAGTGGTCAAGTTGCTTTCCATACGGTCGTGAGGTAATGACGTTTCATTGCGCAGATTTGGCCCAAACGGCTATAATGCAATCGTTTTAAATATCACTTGTGATCCTATATAACATCGTTACTATGTACGTCTTTTAACCTAATGAAGCAATTAGGTGCATGAGCTGTAACATCGATCGTTAAAGGTATGGAAGGCTAATAAGGCATGTCCTTTTGCGCATAAATAAAATAACGTAATTCGCTTACACACAACAAATTTAAATATCAATAACAGTCCTAATAGCAACTTGCAACGCTTCCGCAAAATGCAATGTAGTGAAGTTATCTGGTATGAAGAAAAATACAAACTGGTGGCATGAAAAATGTAAACATCAACGACTTTTGACAATCAAAGCGAGCTACACGACACTCTTTGTTCAGTGAACCGCAGCGAATTTTTTCAAAGAATTGTCAAAAAAAATTCGAAAATCTATTTTGAAGGTTTATAAAACGTTCTTTGTCAAAGAAGCAAAAGCTTTTTTCCGCAACAGCTAAGTAAACTCAATTTTAAATCCACAAAAGCATGACTATTACCACCGCAATTACGTGGAGTGTGGTAACTGTTCATGCTGCCTTCGCGGTTGTTGTGGGTTTTTCGGCGTATGAATGTTCACTTTGCTGAACATACTGTCACTCATCATCGCATGAATCACATCCTATCTTGTCCACTTCCCATATGACAGCGAACACACCAACGCGCAACCCTCACATATTAACCTCACTTGTGGCTGTATATTTCACTTGCAGTGTTTCGCGCGAAAGTGAATGTTAAGTTGATACATAACTGGTAGGGGAATGGGTTTTGACAAGTGTACTTTTCGTGTCTTTGTATTTTACCTACACGCACACACACAAGTTAATGTAGTTTTGAAATAGCGTAGTCAAGTCAACGATGTTAAAGTATTAAATATCGTTTGAAAAAAGGCGATTTTGAACAAAGCAAAACATTTTAATCGGGGTAAGTTGTACATAGAAAGCAACAATAGGGTTGAACACAACTTATTACAAATTTAACATAAATAGTGGAGTTGTATTAGCCTGCAAAATTGCCATAAACCTGTCACAGGGCAATTCAATTCGCAATAAAATAGTTCCAAGATTCGCCCATCTGAACAAAATACATTGGATTGGCGCATGTGTTCGGCCTTTACAGACAGAATTTATTAATTTGATGTCGTCGGAATGGGAACAGTGATTCGTCGGGACCCTGTGGATTTGGGAGTGCNAGCGTAGCCAAATCAACGATGTTAAAGTATTAAATATCGTTTGGAAAAAGGCGATTTTGAATAAAGCAAAACATTTTAATGGGGGTAAGTTGCACATAGAAAGCAATAATAGGGTTGAACACAACTTATTACAAATTTAACATCAATAGTGGAGTTGTGTTAGACTGCAAAATTGCCATAAACCTGTCACAGGGCAATTCAATTCGCAATAAAATAGTTCGAAGATTCGCCCATCTGAACAAAATACATTGGATTGGCGCATGTGTTCGGCCTTTACAGACAGAATTTATTAATTTGATGTCGTCGGAATGGGAACAGTGATTCGTCGGGACCCTGTGGATTTGGGAGTGCCCTGTGTGCCTCCTTTTGTGCTACTTTATTCGCTCGCCGTCATGGCAACGGTCTCGTGGGTCCGACAATTCGAGCGGCATGAGGTCTTTATCAGTTCTGTCCGACACAGGGAGCATGCCTTAGGTTGGATATTGGGTGTAGTTGGCATGTGCTTGGCTGGTCTTAAGCTGAGATAGGCAGTAGTCGTTTTTGTCAAGCTAGCGTTTTATTTGTGTCAAAATTATTAAAATATGAAACCTCACGAAAGTTTTTTTACTTGGATTCAAAAACTTCTGTTTCTTTGGACAACCTGATCTCGCCTAAGCTACTTTGTAAACTGTTTTGGCTGGTTACAAGTTGTGCAGAGGGGGTAAGGCGTTTATGTTTTGCGCACTGGGTTCACTTGCGTTAAATCTGTGTGTGAATGCACCCATCGTCTTTGGGAAACTGCTGTTTTGCATATACATAAGATCCGACCCTTTATAATCGCCACTTGCTGTGTGTGGTTGTTGAAAGGTCAGTCTGACCTCATATGCAAATATTCGGTGGTTTTTGGTAGGCATCAGATTGTGTGTAAATGTCCTGGAAGTTTCGAAAACTTAGCTTGGAAGCTTTAGGCATAGGTCGTGTTTAGGTTTAGGAGCCGTTCTCACGTTGTAAACGTCAGTTTATAACCCATTTTATTGATTTGTGTCGAAGCCTTCTATGTCTAAATAAAACAGCGGTGTTTGTTTTTTAGTGTTACAAACGTAACCAAATTACAATACGTTATTTGATTTGGTCCATTTTGGTATTGTATGCAAATAAAGGGCCGCGAAATTTTTAGTCAAAAATGAAAGTAGAGGTCTTAGTAGCCGGTTTCAAATCAATACGTTCGTATTCTTGTCCGGATCTTGGGAGAACCGTCCTAAGCTGACAGCCAGAAACCAGAAACTAACTGTCTGCGTTTTCATGACGCATATGGGCTAAGATTTAAAAACTTCGTCCCATCTGCTACGGCTTATTCGAAACGGAGCATTGATTTCGCAGTAGTTTGTACTGTTTACTGCTTTGTAAAATTAGTCAAATCACGCAAGTCGCATATTTTACGCGCGACCTTTGCCGCAAAAACCGTTTCTTAGAAATCGTTGAGCCAAAATCGATCTGAAAAGAAAACGAATTTGTATTTCCACGTAATTTCATGGTACTCGCTGTAACCGTAAAAACAACACAACAGACTCAGAAATCGAGTTTCTGTTGATTAGCACCTGCTGTTCAGACAGAGTAAAACCCGTATCATATACTGCGAACTTTGCAAGTCACCTACATATCATGGTACATTAGAATTCAGTCGTGCTGATGATGGGGAAACATTTGCAAATCCGCTTTTAAGACTTGCTAAAATCAGGGTTCGTGCTTGTATGACGTGTTGAACCATGCTGAACTTTTTTGATGTCTGGCTAGTAGTTCGGGTAAACGTGATCTCGGAATAGAGATCGTGTTCTGTTAGAATACGGGAGAACGCACGATAAGCGAGATAACCTTATAATGGATGTGGGTCAATTCTTAATAGCTTTGGCGTTGAGACTGTTGTAAAATATTTTACCACAGTGAGTTCAGGTTAAGGGACCTAACATTGTTCCTTGTGGACTTCCTTAAGACGTGTGCAGAACAATTTCGTTAGGCAACATCTCATAACAGATCTGCTGTTTGAACACAAGATAGCAGTGAGCGTTATCCACAATCTCATAACGGAGCTGTTATGAGCAGACAGGAAAGCAATAACAGCTCACTGGGAGTGTTAAGCCGTCAACGTGTTATGCGTTGTCACATTCGCTAGTAGCAATACGCACAGTGCATTGTTTCAGGCCTGTGTTGTTGTTACAGCTCGTGCGCAATGCGGGGCCTGGTAGCAACGGGCCAGCTGACGTAGCCTGCTCTGTCAGGAAACTCACAAGCGGGAAGTCGCACGCGCACCTCTCTTCCACGCACGCGCGCATCACCCGAGCACATGCACCCATTGCTGGGCATTGGCGTGTATGAGCGCGCGCGCAACCATCATATACGGTTTGTTACGAGCCTGGAGCGGCTCGCGCATTGCCTGACTCTGCGTGAAACAAATTGTTGGGCGGAGTTCGTCCTGGGTTTTGCGCTGCACCCAGTTTTCGTCGGTGCCGCAGCTATTGTTGCATAATCAAAGTTGGAGGTTTTATAAGATCAGAATGAAATATAGGTGTAGTTTTGCAAGCTTACAAGGCAGTGTGAGATGTTGTGTCATTCGCAAAAGACTAAAATGATTTTTAACGCCTTTACAGCTGTGTAAGCTAAACTGTGAATACTACTGACCTTACTGTGGATATTACTACTCCTCGGGAATAGCTTAGCTTGTAGCAGAGCCACAGTCACGACCATCAGTATGGGGTGTGCGGCCTCCAAGAACGAAGTCGACCGCGACGCGAAGAACGCGTCCAATCAGATTGACAAGCAGCTGAAGAAGGATGCGGACGCAGCACGCAAGGAGGTAAAACTCCTTTTGCTGGGAGCTGGAGAGTCGGGGAAGAGCACAATCGCCAAGCAAATGAAGATTCTGCATCAGGATGGCTTTTCAGAATCCGAAAGAAAGAACTTTAAACCAGTGGTGTTTGCCAACACTGTACAGTCTATGGTGGCTATACTCAAAGCCATGGAGTCGCTTGGTATTGAATACGGTTGCGCGGACCGCGCTGAAGATGGGAAGAAAGTCCGCGCAGCCGCGTCGCAGATGGAAGATATTGACCTCACCACTGATATCGGTGCGTCTTTGAGAAACCTCTGGGCTGACGAGGGTGTGAAAGAGTGCTACAGCCGCTCACGGGAATATCAGCTCAACGACTCCGCTGCATATTATCTTGATGCGCTTGACCGTCTTTGCGACCCAGCTTACATTCCAACGGAGCAAGATGTGCTCCGAACCAGAGTGAAGACCACCGGTATTATCGAGACAGCATTTGAGTACAAGAACCTTAACTTCACCCTCATTGATGTCGGCGGTCAGCGCTCGGAGAGGAAGAAGTGGATTCATTGCTTCCAGGATGTCACCGCTATAATTTTCTGCGTCGGTCTCTCTGCCTATGATCAAGTGCTTGCTGAAGACGAGGAGACGAATCGGATGCGAGAGAGCTTGAAGCTCTTCGAGTCCATCTGCAACAATCCCTTTTTCGCGAAGACCTCGATGATCCTCTTTCTCAACAAGAAGGATCTCTTTGAGGAGAAGATCAAGAAGTCGCCCTTGAAGATCTGCTTCTCCGAGTACGAGGGAAAGGACGAGTACGAACCCGCTTCGGAATACATCCGCGAACAGTTTGAGAACCAGAACAAACACGGGGACCTGAAGGAGATCTACACCCACTTCACATGCGCCACCGACACGGGCAATGTCCGGTTCGTCTTCGACGCTGTTTCGGACGTACTCATGCGCAAGATCCTTGACACTGTGTTCGGGTCCGGCTAAGGGGCCGATTTTGCGCGCTTAAGCTCTTGGCCTAAACGCGTGCACTGCACTCACCGCAGGTGACGCGCGTGCGCCTGGACAGCACAATCAAAAGCTAGCGCGTGCGCAGTGGACTCCGCGTACACTGGTGCCGATTTTAGTTTCGCCAAAGCGGTGCGCGGTGCCCCTGTGATAGACGAATTTCCAAACGCCACGGATCCATTAGGATCGGAAGCAGTGGCCTCAACACAAGCTGCCTACACATATTGTCACTTCTCCTGTTTGTTTTCGCACCAGCACCGCATGTGATGTATTCGGTTGTCGGAATAATGCGCCCGTTGCATTAACTTTGGCCTGAGCGTTGACAGGCGTGGCTGCGGATGACCCGGTAAGCGATGCCAGACATCGCATCATCTCCTCCTATCTGTAAGTTGAGCATTTTTATACGACGCCCCTTGTTTTTAAGTTATTACCGACTCGCCGTATTTTCTCGTGCAATGAAGATCGAAGTGTGTAGATTTTTTGCCGGCCAGGCGACGAACCAGTCGTTCCTGACCACCCTGAGAAGCATTTTCCACTAATAATATTATTCTTTTTGTTGCTTTTATTGTTGTTTTTGTCGTTATGATTGTGTTAATGTCATTCCCGTTGCAGTCACTCATCTGATAGCACAGAATTTGCCCGAATCGCCTATTAGACCCTTGTCGGTTACGTCAAAGTGCGATTTGGATATCCCCCGGCACTACGTAAAAGTGCGCTTCAACCTGTCTCACATTCCGTGCTTTAGTTGCGTAAAAATTGAAGGTTTAACCAGACAAAAAATTCAATGCAAATACCATCACATTGATTTCAAACGGATAAAATCGACTGTAAACAGTTTTGGCAAGTCGAGTGCGTTGTAACGACGCGAAGCATACATTGCAACTACGTATGCCACCCTATACAATGTATTTGAAAGTATGCGTGCACGCGCATAGCTTGTTTTCTGTGTCGATATTTTGAACGCAATAAACACCCATGACTTTGTGTGCTGTTTCGAGCGATTGCCGGGGCTGTTTTCTGTCCGAAGCTCTGTATTTAGCTGGAGGTATTGTCAACTAAAAAGGGTCAGTGAATTCACAAACTAAACGCGAGCATCGATTTTTCTGTGTTTGCTGCCGAAATTTATGACCTAGTTGCACGAACCAAGCACCTAGGGAAGGTTTCAAAGGTAGAAAGCCGACGCCAAAGCGAAGTTGCAGTACTAAGTTGAAACCAACAAATAATGTATCACGAACACGTGCGCTCGCCGAATGCTTGTTTAGTTTGACTTTTAAAANAACCAACAAATAATGTATCACGAACACGTGCGCTCGCCGAATGCTTGTTTAGTTTGACTTTTAAAACAAGTTACCTTTGCGCCGAATTTACTCTCTCAGACCAATGGCGGTTTTTCGTTTGTAGTCAACCAATGTTAAAACTTTGGAAGGTTTTCCAGATTTTCTGGTCACTAAGCAATAACTCTGACGTCACTGGTCAGCCTGAATTGGTCGGTGCATATCTGTTTGTTGTATACCAGTTGCCTAACACTAGTGATTTTAGAACATAAGTAATACTTGGTTACAGAAAAAAAGTCACAAAATACCGAATCCAAACGGGTACATTTGCCCCCTCCCCCAAAAAAAATAACCAAAGCGATTTCGTGTAAAATGCTTGACAATATTTGCCACACGTCGTATTTTTCAACCTACTGCCACTCTGTTCTATTAAATCGCCCCAAAGGCTGTAAAGCTTCCCCAGTTTACCCGCCATGTTGATATTTTTGGCTCAACGTGACTTTCATGGGCTTGCAGTCCTCGGTCGTCATTGTTATCAGTTTAGGGATCTGTGGGAAGTCGCTTATCATGTCAGCAATGTCCTGTTTCGCTGTGGTGTCATGGTTTTAGGCAAGTGTTTCCAAACTGGGNTCGTATTTTTCAACCTACTGCCACTCTGTTCTATTAAATCGCCCCAAAGGCTGTAAAGCTTCCCCAGTTTACCCGCCATGTTGATATTTTTGGCTCAACGTGACTTTCATGGGCTTGCAGTCCTCGGTCGTCATTGTTATCAGTTTAGGGATCTGTGGGAAGTCGCTTATCATGTCAGCAATGTCCTGTTTCGCTGTGGTGTCATGGTTTTAGGCAAGTGTTTCCAAACTGGGGTGGTCTTTGCAAGGCTCAGGGGTGCTGTGTGCAATATACTATAAATGTTTCCTCCTATTAAGTTAGAGGGTAACTCGGTATGACGGTAACTAATACTT
>QXVZ01003512.1:0-23116 GCA_008931825.1 Phallusia fumigata
TGCCCCCCTGCTCCATAGGTTCTAGATAGGTACCAATTTAAAAAAATGTACGACCCTATCTGATCAGGATTGCTTCGCTCGACACCACTGTTTGGGGCACCAGGGTCTTTTAGTGCTTAGGGCATCAAAAGGGGTTAATCCGGCCCTGTGTCTACCATAGACCTGGGATGATTAGAGAAGTTTTGGCTCGGTTCGATAATTTGGATCTTGCTTGGTTTACATGTTTTACCAAATCAATCAACATACGTAGGTATACACGTATGATGAGTGGCTTAATTGAAAACAGAGCTGACACAGTTGAAGTGAATATATTTTATTGCAAACTTCTCGTCATTATGCACTGATCATGAAAACGGCGATTGTTAAAACGTTCGCAATAAAATGTATTCACAACCTACAAGTTCTCTGGCAGTTATGTTTATAATTATCAAACATACCGTTTGTAATTTTTCAATTACTTCGAAACAACTTAAAAGAAATTTTTTGGACGACATTGTTCGAATTTCTATTGTATGGCTCCAAATTCAACCGTCGAAGTCAAGTTAACAATGTTCTAGTTTTACATTTTAAACATGTTTATGTAACAAAACAGATACAAGTCAGTACTTGTGTGCAAAACATTTTCTAAGTTTGATGACAACAGCGTATGTCAAAATTACTGGTTTGTATCTTTATGTTGAGACTATTTAAGAGCTGAAACTGTGTGCCAAAAATGTATTTTTTGGATGCGTGGGTTGTGATGTGACCTTTGCAAACCTGTTTAAATTGGACAGGGTCCGAGTGGCCTCATGTTGAACTTGTGATTATATCTGACTGCCTCCGGCTCCCACTACCTGCAAATTAAAGGTAACGTGAGAAGCATTTTGTAAAACGCCCTCATCTTGTACCACCCGCCACCTGCTTGCTCGTCAGCGAGTTTAAAGAAATACCTGGTGAATTATTATCACATTGATAAAAGTCTGATTAATCATTTCGTGTTAATTAAAAAAAGTGATGCGTGTATTTGGAAATGGGAAACAATCACCTATTTCCAAAAAGCCTTTTCAGAAAGTAATATAATGAAACCGAGGTGCGATTTCCTTTAAATTTCTTCTTGGAAAAGAAATTTGATGTGTTGTGACCTTCTACCGGGTACAAGTCAATTTACTACAAAATTAAAGTCGTTCTCAATTTTGTCCAGTTAGTGGTCGATCCTAGCACAGAAATTCCCCATGCAAATGGGAACACATTCATCTTACTTACGTCGATGATTGCTTAGAAACAAAGAAAGAACTTTATACCACATTTTTTATTTATTCCACTTTTTCAGTGCAATAAGTCAAATCATTGTAGTCCACTAAAAGTGACAGGAGCATTTGTTTGCCTTCGTCGCAATGACGCATCCGTGACGTAGGCAAACAGCAAAACAAACACCGGATGAAAAACTTGGCAAATAACTCCACAAAGGTGCAACACTTGCTGAAAGGACTGCTAAATTAGAACCACGTGTTTATTTTAACAGCTACTTGTGTGTACGGGTCGAAGGGACAATTCTAAACAAACGCTTTTTGTGTCGTGTGACCGGATTAGCACGTTGCCTAGTAAACACTGTGAGGGGTCAGCGTTTTTTCTGCACTCTATCCCCCTTGTTATGTCATTATCGAACCAATATGTAATTTCACACACTTTTCGTGCAACAAGCTTGTTACCAAGTTTATCGAATTGCAGGTTAAAGTTTCGCGTTTTGACTCACTCAGTTAACCCATCGTTTAAGCAACAGACAGTTTAACGGAAGTTTCATATAAATGAAGTTTTCGAAATAAAGTCATTTGTTGCAAAACCTACGACATATAGTTAATCATAAAATAAAATTTAAAAAAATATTAAATTTTGAAATATTTTCAAAAAGAAATCCTAAAAAATCATTTTGACAGATCAAAAATCAAAAATCTTATGTTATATTGCTCATGTCATTTATAGCTACAATGTTCGCCGTAAGAAACAAACCTATTTGAAAACCATATCCACCGAACTTGCTCTGAAAATGATTGATCACCGACAGACAGGCAGGCGCATGGTTTAGTTTAGTTTGTTTATCACACATGACATGTTTATTCACTTGACAACAAACCTTGTGCGTCTTGTCCAGTTATTCCCCTAGTGTACTGTGACAAGTATTAGAGGTTTACGAGCATGGATTAGGGCCCATAATAGGGGCGTGTTCGTTGCTTGCAGTCTTTTGCGCCCTTTTTCCCCTCAAGGAAAATTCGGCGGGACGTTTTTTTGCGTTGCATTGGCGGCGGTTTGCTGCGAAGTTTCGATGGAAGGCTGTTGCAAACTTTGGTGTCAAATTCAAGACAGATGTTATAGCTAAGGAAAAACGGTTACGTGAGCAAAAGGTTTGCGTTTGTGAGAAAAAATCACGATTTATTGCAAGCAAATTATGTTTGAAAGTGAGAAAATAATTAGTTCTGAGAAGTCAGTAGCACACAATAACAACTTTAATGGAATTGCTTGATTTTTATTGACAAAACATAGTGAAGCTCCTGCATGTAACATGCAAAAAAGTACCACAAGAGAACGTTTCTGGGAGCAGATCGATACAATTGTCTACGCTTTATCACTTTACTAAATGTTGTTTCAAAGACACTGCAAAAACAAACATTTGACTAAAGAATTTTATGTGCGAAAAAGTATTTTAAGTTTTACGAAATATATAATCTATGGTTAGATTCGTTAGTGGAAGTAAGACAAAACAGTCAGATATTTAAGTGACAGAAGCACAAAACGCCAAACCTGATGCAGACTATTATAGACACACCGTTACAAAGTTTGTAAACAATGCAAACGTTTGGATCACTACAGTTGTGAAAAACTATGCATTAATGGTCAAATACATGCGCCACATTCTTTTGTGCGAGCGATAGATTCATTGTTTTCTGGTAATTTTATTGATTCCGGGGCCACTACCCAAAACTGTGTCTGGTTGTGTTGTTTTTGTTTTTTTGGCGTTAAAAACTTGTTTGTATTTTAATTCTTTCTTGTTCTTACGTTTAAAAAATGTTTTTTTCGTCACATAGCAAATAAGGATGTGATTTCCACAATTTCATTTGACATTTTATCAGTAAACATTCGATCTCATTTTGGGAATATCAAGCACTGAGGTTCAAGGGAATTTCCAGCGACACACTAATAAGAACGATGAAGTTTCATGGATTTCTATCTTTGATGCTTGCAGCAATTTTTCATCTGTCATGCGGTTTGAGAGGTGAACTGGACGATTATGCAAGATTGCACTTTAATGATTGTCATTTGCCCTGGGGCTACTGATGGGCGGGCCAGTAAAGGGCAAAATGCGGTCTGTGCAAACTGTAAAATTGGTATTTTGGTAGAAACAAGGCCGCACTGTTCCCACTTAACATACACGAAATGTAGTTTTAAATGCGTAGGTACGTTAAGCGTTTTGCAAAATGCATACACCACAGTGCAGATCAAAAGTGTGTAAAACTCTGCTGTTTAACTAAACACAGAACAACGTTCAAATATGACTAAAAACATTATGCAATAACTAAGAACTATAAAAACATGTTAGGAACACAAGATACGGACTTGAAGGGAGCCCAATTAAAAACATAACTGCCAGAGAACTTGTATGCAGTGATTACATTGTATTGCAAACGGTTTGATGCACTGATGGCAACAACAACAATTGTCGAAACGTTTGCAATACATTAAATTCACCGGACACAAGTGCCCTAGTAGTTATGTTTTTCGTTGTGCCATGTTATCACATCACATTACAATCACAACTGATCATTATGGAATGTTTATGTTTTTTGAAACAAAAATGGGCATTGTTACTTGTTAAGATTTCTCTGTTCCCTAACTACAGGTTTTGTGACGTGTTAATTACGGCTAATCCGTATATTTTGACAAGACGGGATTTCAAATCCCTGTATGATCTCCATCGCGGAAAGTGTAATCCCTTAAGGAAACGGTTGACGACCGATTTAGGAATTGTTTTCATAAATGCCATCGAACAAGGTTGGGAAGCGGTACAGTATGTATTGTGTTGCGCCACGTACCTCGATCATCGGGAAAGTCGTACCGTAGCACCGTACCGTACCGTGCCTTTTAAGGATTTTTGTTCCATACCTTAGTACCATCCTTGACCATGACTTTGCTGACCATTTTTATGTCGGTTTTAGCGTCAGTTTTTGCTACAAATGAGCACTGGCACATGTTTCGAAACGTATTGTATCATTTTGCTTGTTTAGGATTTCATTGCAGCATTTTTTCTCAACAGAAACGTGCAGATATGCGATATACCCCAACGCGATTATCCCGAAGTTTATCAGCAAAAAGAACACGACGATATTACTGAAAGACTTGGATGATGCAAAAGATATTTGCAACTCAATGGGAGACGAATGTTCGGTAAGTTTCGATAAATTTTGCTGATTCCTTTGTAGTTTTAATGCGATTGGACATGAAAACGCAAACCAGTGAAGCGATAAGTTGATTTCGTGTATAAAAGTTTCACCCAAATATTTTTTTTCCGGTTTTAAAACACGTTGCTTTATACCGAAAGCATATCTATTGTTACGTCACCGCTCGTTATATGACGTAATGAGACTCTCAACTTGACGTCATATACTGCTGCGTAGAAATGAGTTTGCGTCAAAACAGTCGGCTTTGCGATAAAACTGTGAAATAAACCGTTATTACCAATTTTCGAAAAGTTGCATAGGAAACACTATAAATCAATTCAGTACGAGTTTTTTTTACATCATAGGAGATAAACTTTGTTATTGTTGCCTCCTACATTAGGGGTGTGCAAACTAACGGCCCGTGAAGCCGTTTATTCTGGCCGGTCAGATGTTTTCCAACAAATACCTGTATTACCCCAATTCATTTTTGCCCGTTTATCAACTTGTGCGATTTCCATACTTTCGCAAACCACAAAAGTGTCTGTGATAAATATAATAAAATTTTAATAGATTTTAGGTTGACCCGTGGTGGATTATTGATTACTTTGTTTGACTTACAGCTTCAGCAGTCATGTCACTAGCCTTAAATGGTCAAATTAAAGCTAATTTGGGTGAAATAAACAATTTATACAACATGTATCATTATCACATGCCGTTTCCATCTATCTATTTTATTGCACCCATGTGCTGAATGCATATATCCCCTCCTTTTAAAATTCATTTTAATACTTATATGTTCTTTAAAAAACATAATGAAGAAGATAGTATATGCATTAATACCCCCCTCCCCCCCCCTGGAAAACTGGAAAATGTTTTGTCGGCGCCTACATGTTTTCCCCCCTGTCCTTCAACGAAAACTGACCGTGCGAAGTGAAAAGGAGAGCTGTCAATAGAAAGGTTTTGTTTGGGTTTGCATCTAGTCGTCAATTTTACGCTTGTTAGAGGAAATGTAAACGAATAAATGACAGCAATTACTGACATGGGTACGGTGTATTGTGACAACGGGATTACACGTTGTAACTTGTCTGTGTTTAGACTGCGACAATCCACAATCATGTTTCGTCTGCAGAAAGGGCCTAAAAACTGTGGTAAAATTGTTTGCATAATTTGTTCATCTAGTAATTTTTTTACATATGGGACGATTTTTGTTACGGAAGCTTAACTTACGGAAAAAATCATTGTGCAAATAGAATAGTTTAAAATGCCCGTTTTTGTGGAAATTATTAAACGCTGTGTTTATGCAATAAATCCATGTAAATCTCATTGAAAATGTAAAGGTCGGACAACTGTCGAGACAACACCGAAAACAAGATTAAATACTTACATGTATAAAAACCGACTAAAATCCAAACACATTTAAATGGATTCTATTAGAATAAGGAATTGGCATGATTAGGCGAAATAATATTTCAATGTTTTGAATGTACCGATAGCGTTTCTTGAAAACTTGTTTTCATATCTCAAATTAAAAAGATTACTTAGACCAGCTGCATTCAATTTCAGGGCGTTGTTTCAGCCACCAAACTCATGAACCGCATATACGCGCTTGCATCTGGCTCAAACCTGGTTTACACGACAAAAACCATCACTTGGAGGCGCCAGTGCACCGGGGACTGCTCATACCGACTTGCTACCGGTCTAGACCGAACACGAAAGTACTACAGAAGGGTATGCAACACATGTAAGTCCGCGCATGACATTATTTCTTTGTTTCATTATTATCCTTGGGGAAAAGGGGGACAACGCCTGAATGCGTTACGCTCACAATGAGTCAGCCGTCGAACTATCGCCGTTATGGCCTAATTCAGTTGGATCATTTCATATTTTATCTTTTACGTTGGTGACTTCGATTTGGGTCAACCCATCGGGTAAACCGAGTTGGAGCAATGCCGCTCACGTTTCTTACTTAGGGAAATGCAAGTGACCGGATTTAGACAGGATTAGAACCCACAACCTTGAGACCACAAGGTAGTCGCGCTAACCACCCGGAATTTTAGCGGAGTCTTGTACATGTCGATGCACTGTTGTTACAAGCAGTGGAAATGGCTCGAATGATGTTTACGTGAATGTGTTCGGTGTATAAAATTTATGGGGACAGAAATATACCAAGATGGAACGTGAATTTTATTTTTTGTGAACTTGTGTAAGTTGATCGTTGGCATATAATTTCAACAAATTTTGATTTACAAAATGGATTTTTATAATAGCCTTATGTTTTATAAACCACGTTGATTTTTTTCAATAATTATTGAACATCGGGTAACAAAAAATTAACACGGCACATACTCAAATTTTAATTGCTTTATTGATGAATCTTGAAAAACGTATCTGTGCAACATTACTTTATTTGCAAGGTCCTGACCTACAGGATATTGCGTATTCTGTATTACCTAGTGGACATATTGTTGTTTGGACTAATTCCAGGCCTGAAAATTTACGGTTTTAAATAGTCATATTAAGAGTATACAAGCTAGTGTGTAAAACATTTTTTACGTTTCGACAAGCTTCCGTATGTTACAACCGCGTTTGTCGAAACGTAGAAAATGTTTTACACACAAGTACTGGCTTTAACCCTTTTTTGACACAAAACGAATTTGCTGTTTTCTCCAGCACACTTAAATATTATAAAACTGGCAATGTCGAATAGTAATAAATGCTTTACACACAAGTACTGGTTTGTATCTTCTTACTAAAAACGTGGTTGTTGTAGATCGTTCCCGCCCGAACAACTGGATGCAATGGTCTGCCTGGAGCAAGTGCTCGCCACCTTGTGGTAGCGTTGGGCAGCAAAGTAGGTTCCGGCAATGTTTGCCCTCATTGAGGGGGGCGACCTGCTCCGGTAATCGCTACCAGAAAAGGAACTGTAATTACGCCAAGAAGTGTCCGAGAACCCTGTCCGACGTATACGGTAAGTTTAAGTTGATATGCTATTTATGTATAGCCTCATAGAATGTTACAAACACCTGTGTCAGCTTTTCTGACCCTCTTGCTGATAACAGCTAGTTCAGTGATCCGTTCCTTTTTCACTCACGTCATACTTGCTCACTTTTGAATTTGGGGGTTTTAAAAAAAAGGTTTGTTAGGTGACAGTTGCACTGTAACTTCAAAGAAAAATTAATTTTCAAAGCGAAGATACAAAGCCAGTTTCTGTGTGTCTTGTAACCTCACGGTAGATGCTTCACAACTTTTGCGTGAAGCCGCAAGTTGCTTCAACATAAAAGTCTAATCCCAACTTTGGTGGGCCATGTGCTACACAGTTTGTATCCACAGCCTTGTGCCACTCGGAATGCTGGCGTTTCAAAGTTTCTGTCGGAATCTAATTAATTGAATTTGTTACATGTTTTCCTAAGCGGGCATCGAGGGACCTCAAGGGTTCAATGTAGCGGGAAATACCCCGATTTATCGATCTTGCATCATGGTGCAGCCAAAGGACAGAAAACCATGNGGTCATCCTTCTCGATTTGAAGTGTGTTTACAACAAGCAGCTGAACATGACGACTGGCCTTGGTTTTGGCATCAATCCCATCACAAGGTTTGTGTGTTCGAGAACATTCTATTTCTTTTTCTGAGTCCTCAGAGGCTCTATACCAGTGGTTTCCAACCTTTTTTTATGCATTTCCCCTTTGCTTATTTTGGAACTTTTCATTCCACCCCTACTAGACAAGAATTGAAAAAAAGTAATGTTTAAAACTTTGCAATCCTGGTCTATCTCAAACAAAATACTACACTTATCACGAATAACTTTACTATGAAGTGGAAATTCCTCCCCTGAACCCATCAAATTTCTCCCTGGATGGGAACCACTGCTCTAAGAACTTAAGATATTGTTGCAATATTTGCATTCATTCCATAAGGTGTTGTGTTAACTGGAAAAATCCTGCTCGGCTGTACGTTTAAATGCTGAATATTCGGCTATGAATTGTTTCTGTGGTGCCTTTTCTGCTTTATGGTTAATCCAGCTCTTTTAGTGGATCTAATCTTTTGATTTATTTGGATTTGATCGTCCTATCTGACTGGCTGTCCAAGTAATCGACAAAATCAGTGTTTACAATTCGCAAAAATGTTAACGCCTTGGGGTATTGTTTAAAATTTCGGCCAAATCGATCGCAAAATTTCTACATACAAGGTTCAAATATTGGCATTGCTATTTATGGCGACCGTGAAATAAAAATGCGTTAGCAAAAAAACATAACAAACACTTTCAAAATCATACAAACCGTTTTACAGAACTATTCTAGCTTCTAAAATTCCGCATTTACTTATGCAGGTTCAAAATCGGATAGCATCATTATAAAAACCAATAATTTCGATCAAAATGATTGGCTAAAATTAGGTTTTGGTTTTTGTCCAAGTTAACCAGTTATCCAAAAATATGTTCTTTGCAGGACTTTGGCGTCGAGAACAGGTTTCAGTACATTCACTGTCGACATGACGTTGTACAGGGATAAAGATTTTCTGCCGTCACAGCTTCTCACTGGCCCTACAAGGATAGCAGAGGGTTTGTAACATCATAATGGTTTTTGGTATTTGATATTAAATGCCATGTTTCTTTTGAAATTTAGCGATCAAGTTGTTAATGTTAGCATAAATAAAACGAGTTTCCAAAAACCCAAACATAATATTTTGTGGTGTGTGATTAATTGTTTGCCTAGTTTGCTAATGGGTAAGTTGTGCGTACCACGTGCCTAGCGAAGGACGTACCAAACCATTTCATGATTTTGCTGCATACCGTACGGTACTTCCATCCTTGCTTTAGAACCAGAAGCGTACCTACAGAAATTTCCAGAATCATCCCAAGTCTATTTTAGGATTTTTTCCCCAAGCTTATTAAATAAACTCAGGATGTTTTCTTAGTTTATGCTGAAGTTATTTAATTTATCATTTGTTTTCAGGTGAAATCTTGTATGTTTCTGTTGACATGGTGGCAATTTCGATTGTGGATCAACAGAACGAAGTGATTGTTCTCGACCATTGTTACGCAACAGACACAACAGATAAGCGGACACCCATATATGATTTCATACTAGACAGGTAAATACAATTACATTTGTGAATTTGAATTGTTTCAGGTAAACTCGTGCTAAGTTTTACAGTGGATTTTTTTCTCGGCCTGGGGTAAGAAATGTATATTCTTACCAAACCATTGCTTGACGATGCCAAGGATGGCAGAACAGTACGCAGCAAAAATTATCAATAGGTGCTGTAGGCCTTTGCAACGGCACAACATAATACGTACCGTCCCGTACCACACTTGGACATTGCTTTGAAAATAAGATCTGACTTGACTTGAGGTATTGTACCAAAAATGACTTGACTCGAGTTGCTGCTATTTGACGATAAACAAGTTATCGGCAAATGAAGGGCTGATTGGGATACAAAAATTATGTTGAACTCAGTTGCGTGCCTTACCTTTATGACGTCATACAGGTGTTCGACGAATCCAGCTTTTACGACAATTCTGGAGAACGGAGTTTCAACGAGCGGCCGATGGGGCTTCAGAGTTTTCGAATGGGCTTTGCAGTCTGAAACAGACGACATATTTATAATGTGCAAGTAAGACCTAACATATTTTTACCAAAGCGGCCTAGATTTAGATATTAGGACGCAAATTAGTTTTCGTTTTTTACCTCTTTTTTGTTCTTTTTTCTGGTTTTGTAACGCAGTGCACCCCAAGTGTATCTGATTCAAAAGGATAACATTTTAAAATAAACATTTAAATAAAAAATTGCCAGGGTTGCCACGCCTCCTACACGCCCATTTTTGACATTAAATAACTTTGCGTTTCCTAACCAGGGCCCATGTGTGCGATACCGGTTTTGAAGAGTGCGTCCCTTCCTGTCGAGATGGTTCTACTACTACGTCACCGCCAGATGGCAGCACCGAGGGCCTGACTGAGGGTCAAACAAGTATGTTCGAGGAACTTTTGCAGTCGCTCACTCTTGGTAACTCCACAGCACCGTCTAGCGGAAGCAGGAGGAAGAGAAGTGTGGCGATAATGAAGGTTTGTCAAAATACTGAGTGGTTAGGGCAAAACCTTTTTTAGAGGTGGTATTGACTCATGGCCGCCTGTGCCACTGCTGTTCGTGCATGTTTATCATACAAACAGATTGATTAAATGCCTAAACCCAGTTGTATCAAACTGGTTTTAAAAAATTACTTCAAAGATTTTATTACAACTCAAAGTTTGTAAAAATCCATTAAAACAGTGAGGCCGACGGGGGTAATTTTTAACTCAGTGTCACCATGATTTTTTTGTTGTTTATTTCGCCCGCAACTAAAAAAAGTCAAAAGCGACAAGGTGAGGAACCCAACAAAAACAAAACAAATATCAAGCTGCTAGCGTTTATCAAAGCAATTCAATTGCTGTAGAAAATGTTTTGCAATCGTCAGACATCGTGAAGTTATCATTACTATTTGCTTGAGACGGTCTTGACCTGACCTCCGTCTGGCAGAGCGTTTCAGAAGTCTTTTAAGGGTAACTGGAGGTCAACACACGCACAATGACGTGTGCTTTGAGGGTATCGTTACCCCTCTGCGCCGGTGTGAACTGGCATTTGTGAATCACACATCAACCTCACGTGCATTATGACGTCTTCGAAGTCGAAATGTTGTGTGGTATAATTATTCAGAATGATAGGTAGCAGGTTTAACTTACATTCAAGTCATGAAACTATATAATTTTAGGTGGTTGATTAAATTTTAAACTGCTGGTGGGCTTTAAATTTCGAACCGGTTTAAATTAAAGGACATAACGCAATAGTTTAAACTTTTTTATCCTTGATCCTTTTTTTGGGTATAATCCTGCGTCAATTCGCCAGGATGACTTTAATTTTAACTTTCTATAATTGTTTCACACAGAAGGACAACCGCCGCTTGAAGAACGACCAAGACCAAGACGAAGACACTACGTCACATGACTCATATCACGTGACTGTGTCTAAACGAATCACTGTCGTCACTCCTCGCGCGTCGTGTAAGTTTGCTTTGGTGTCATCTTTTGACCACTGTCTCCTATTTCTGGTAATTTTATGAAAATGAGTTCAATGTGAAAATGGTCTGTTTTAATATGTTTCATGGTACAAAAAAGAACAGAAAACTTTCTTAGGTACACAATTCACGGTTTTAATAGTGTCAATAAAAGCGATAAACTGGTGTGAAAAACACTTTCTACGTTTCGACATTCCTGATGATGACAACAGCGTTGGAAAATGTTTTACACACAAATGCTTTATCATCGTATTTCCCGATTTCTGACTTTCTGAAACCACGTAAACAGATGTGCCAATAACGAACATTAAGTAGACTCACCATAATCCTTATGCCATTTATTCGACTTACAAATAAATACCTAAAAGTGAACGACCAAACGTGGTATACAACCCATAACAACATGAAACTTTGGCGTTGTTGNATCTACATACCTGGTGGAATTTCGTTCATCTTGTATTTTTAAATGCAATGTTTGGGGAAATCTGGCATGCTTGATGTATGTAAAAGCATTTTATTGCACTTTAATGCAACTAAAAACACTAACAGGCTATTCATGTACATCAAAAAAACTTTACACTACATAAATATTTGATAAACATCATTCTAACTAGATTCATTAATGCCCCAAAATCCAAAATAATTACCTGCAGTTGCTATTGTTGCTCGCATGATCTTAAGTTGATTTTTTTTACTTTTTTGCAGCTCTTGCTTTGCGTCTTCAGCAGCGGCGATCACGTAAAGTGCTGGCCGACCAAGGCATTATTCCCCGTAAGTTGTTCGAATCAATACCCAATTGCACTAACATGTTGCTTGCGTTATAAGGCAACCACACACTTTTTGATTGACACAAAAATTGTATTGGGTTCTGCTGTCATTTAACAAGTTATTTTGTACGCGATTTGTTATTATCAGATTAAATTCTCACCTTAAAAGGCTTATTAAATATAAACAGGGTGGGCATGCTTATGCTTGTGAATGATAATGTGTTAAGAATGACTCAAGATTGTATTCATTTTTGGCATTATGATTTTATGACAAGTCAAAAAATGTGTGCACTTTTGTTTTCTGTTTATACGGTTGCATCCCCACATCGCTTGTTAAGCTTGTTCAAACATTCAGATAATGGCTGCATTATTTGTTTGTTGCCTGGTGATGTGCAGTGGTAATTTATGAGAACTCCTAGTGTTATGCTGTCTTTAAGTTTGCCTGCAAATTGCTGGTGTCACCCCAGCATCATGCCTCTCAGCAGAGATTATCCCTCTGGTAAACATAGGAGATTTTCTTCCCTGCTGTTAAACAAACACGAGTTCCCACAGTTTGCCATTTGTTGAAGAGTGCAGTTCTGTGCTTGCATGCATTTTGACAGCATCTGTTGCTATGTCTGTTGCAGCACTGAAAAGTCCTGGTACGTTTTTCGAGCAAGTGCAGAAATTGGAAAGAGCGCACAAGGAAAAGTTTCTCAACAAAGCAATACAGATTAGACCCATACGAGATGAACTGGTACAAAAACACATTCTCGAAGGTATGTTAATTGTGCAGATAAAATAGGAAAAAATCATTTTACTTCTCGGTGTACTTTTGGGTAAATTCAAAGTAATATCCTTGTGTTTGCAAAGAGAATGAAACTTATTAATATGCACATTGGTATGTTTACTCTATTGTTGTTTTGTATTTTTGTGTCCTATTGTCTAGATTGTCAATATATCCAGGTAACCATGTTTTTATGCAGTGGCTGATTAACTACAGTGTTTTCATTCTTAAAATTTATTTCAGACACAAATGCATCTAGTGCAATTGTGGCCAACCAGAAAGATTTGAAGAAAGCGCAATTGGTGGACGACCTGAATGACAAGATTGCGTTTCGACCTGGTGTCATTGAACTGGTTGAAAGGAACATCATTCCTGCGACTGAACCATTTCATGAAGCTTTGAAAGGTTGGCAGATTTATTTTTTACCATAAAGTTCGTACTGGTACCAGCGCGCCTGCCACAAATGCTGTTGGAGAAAAAAGTAAACCTTGTTGCTTGTAGGCTTTGTTGTGCTTCGTTATAGTTTTTTCACATTTTTTTTCTTTGACAAAGCCCCAAGACCTGGAGAGTCTTCAAAAACAACACAACAGGTTCCCTTTTGCCCTTGGCACAACACAGATGACTCATGCCAAGTAAATTATCAATGAGCCATCACACTGACACTTGAAAACAACAGTCAATTAGTGTTGTAACAATATAAATGATTTTTTAATGTGGCCTGGGGGTATTTTCTTGTTACCTATTGTTGATAATCACAGCCAAGGTATGCCTGCATAATGCATTACAACATCTTGTGGTAGTTGCCCCATATTTTGCATCAAGAACTTGTTGGTTGTAAATGCAAATTGAGATATATTTTAGATTTTGTATTCAAATGCAGAAAGTTGGTGTCCCCTTATGACTGCATAGGTTATTTGGGTCCATCCTTTACCTATTTATTTTAAACAGTATTTAAACAGTTTCTGGTGACTGGGCCTTGTGCCAAAATAGAGTGTGCGACATACAGATTTCAGACATACAAACTTTAAAGATAAAGAAGTAGAGGTTTTTCAGGCATGTTTATATTTTCATAGTTAAGTTATTGTGGGACGAAAAGCTTTATAAATGTATAGGACAGAGGAGTACATGAAAGTTAAATAAAACATGTCAAGTCCCCAAGAGTTTTACTCCAAGTCAATGCTTGCCTTTCAAGCCTATACCTGTAGCAAGACATTAAAATTATGGTCTTCAATAGAGTTAGATCAATACCAACCTGGCTTCTGTCATTGTTTCTGGATTTACTTATTTACTGATTTACTGCGGACACTAGTGAGGTGGTTTTTTTCATGTGTGGACTGTTTAGGTTTCTGCTACTCAGTAGTTAGTCATCTTATTATATTTCTGGCTTGAACAACTAGAAAAATTAAACTTCAAATGGTTTTAATATCATGATCAGCTGTCTCGATGTGAAGAAACAAACTTATTTCATCAATGGTAAGAAAGATAGGGATTTAGCGAACTTGCCCAATAAACCATGTTATTATGGTTGGTTTGCGCATTAAGGTTCGGTTTAGTTCCGCTATACAGAGCTATTATATTGCTCCAGGCATAACTCCAAGACTTACAAAGTGTCGCAAGTATTTTCACTTGACCATTTATTGGCTTTAATCTGATAATGATTGGTCAATTTAACTGTTTCTGCTGAGCTTGTGTTTTGACAGGTTTTGTGGAACTAAAATTTGGGAAAAATTTAATTGTATTACTGTGTTTTAACCATAAATTTTTATGCTCCTGTTGTGCGATGGAACATTTGTACTAATATGCAAACTATGCCCCGAAAATGTTCTAACATTAGATTTGGGGGACATGAAGACAAATGCAACTAAAAAATTGTATGCATTCAAATTGCAATTTCTGGTCATTGATAGACCCCTAAAGTTTGTTATGGCACCAGAACTGTTGTTAAGTTTGTGAGGACATATATTTATGACCAATGGAATATTTAATGTCGATGTTGTAGTGAACCAATGAGAAGCCTGACTTGCACTATGCTGCACTTTGTAGAAAATACTGCCATAAAATACATACATTTTAAGGATACAAAACCTGTATCAATACCTTTTCCTTGTTTGCGTTTTTGTAGTCTTATAGTCTAAACTGAACCTAAAATTTTTGCAACTAGCAACTCAGTTTTTAATTCAGGCGGTCATATCCAGTACAAGAAGATAAGTGATTTGGTTGATGAGGACAGTAGTGAAGCATTATCTCCCGAACAACAGCCCCCTCCTCCAACATCGAGCCCGCCACTTGTTCTGCAAATCGCTACCACTTTGCCGACTGCTATTACAACTATCGCAGATTATACGGTCAGTTATGCCAAATCAATCCAGTTCTCTCAAAAAAATTGTCATAAAATAAGTGTTTTAAAGTTAAAATATATTATGCTAGTTTGTAACCTGCATACATAACCTATACATAGAACATTGTTTTAAAGTCCATGATGTGGTTATTGATTTCAACCTGCTATGACATCATGTGAAATGTTGAAAGTGCAAACAAAATAGTAATACAAATGAAGAATTATATTCAAAAATACTTAATTTTTCAATATTGTGCAACCTTTAAGCTGTATATATTATTTTCTAATTGTGGCATGTTTACATTAAACCATATCTTGTTTCCCCACAGAAAAGTGAAGGATCATGTTTAATGAAATCTCCGAGCAGTTCGTCGCTTTACTCACAGAACAGTTCCCATCCTTACCTGTCAAGGCAACTGTCAAAGGTATGTCAAAATATTGCTAAAATCATATGAGCGGTAGGATTAAAGAAGTAACCAACAGCTTTCAGAAATAAACAAGTATAATGCTGCTGTTTAGATTCCTCTCATGTTAAAGATTTTACCTAATACGCTGATTCTACTTCTGTAGTATTACTAATGTGTATTATGTTTATGCACACATTGTTTCACCCTTAATTTTAGATTTTAAAGTTTACTTTTTATACACTTGATAACAAATTGGATAAGTAAACTTAACCGGATATATATCATACCATTTTACCCCAAATTGCTGGCATACAAACAACTGTTGGAACCAAAAGAAATACTCCAGTTACCTCCATATTCATGTAACGCAGGGGGCAAAACTCAGTCAAAGTGGATCCATACCCAGGATAACGACCTCCCGTAAAAAGAAGGAAAAACCCAAGTTTAAAAAGTTCAAGTATCACCAGTACGTTCCACCTGATCAGGTACATTATGCCAAACCCCTTGGTTAACCTATCATAATCACCTGTTGTTGTGTATCACTCTATGCTTCTTGTCTGTGGTTGCCCAAACGAACATGTTTTGTTTGGTGAGAAAGTGCATTGTATTTTTGCACTTAATCATTTTGTTGCTGAGGTCTCTGGTTGGTTGCTTGTCGGTTTACTGGTCCACAAAGTGATTTTGTCACAGCATTGTTTTTGTCACACAGTGTGTTTTATTTAAAGATATCCTAAAAGTAAAGGTGTGTGAAAAAAGGTGCATTTTCTTTTACAGTTCCTATTTAGATCTTGATTTATGTTTTGGGTTCAATAATTTTATTTCATGCCCCATAANTGTCACTAAAATTAGTCTGTCATGCATTCCAATCAACAAGGAAGTTGAAGTCTTAACATGTGATAATATTAGCTTGCAATATCGAAGTTCTATTGTACATAATCACAAAGTGGTAAGAGTCTACAAACTCTGTCTGCCACCATAGCTAGTGCTATTTGCACAATGCTCAATTCCCGAAACTTAGAAACCTATCACTTCTAAAGTTCTAACCCACCCTCACGTTTGCAACTTGATTCAAATGCATTCCAAAGTCAAAAATGGCATTAAACTTACAGGAAAGTAATAGAAATCATACATCATATTGTTGTAACTGCAAAATGACAACTGTTTAAAATGCACATTGCTATGTTTCATAGCTGCGGAGTAACTTTGGAATATGGGCTTGTAAATTGGGTCAAAGGTCACGCAACCACTGATGTGAGTAGGTGGGTTAGGTAGAAAGTAATTGAAGAGTGATGTCATTGAATATAAATAGTTTTCTTTACAAAGTGGAGCACTGCGCCATTGTAAGTCTTGTCAATGGATGGTGCAACAGGTTTGGTTTCATGAACTCTTCTGTTAAATTCTCCCAATCTCCCTAATATTACATTTCAACTTTCGGTGGCCAAGTGAAACAATGATTAATTTACAGTACAACATACTGATGATGGTGTAAAACATGTAATGGATGTCTTTTGTCGTACAGTTTTTTTAAGTTTTTGATGTTTTTCTACAAGCTCTTCCATGTGGGTGAGCAGTTTCATGGTCGTAAACTCTGCCAGAAAGCATTCACACGCTGTGGTTGTCCACACAGACCTAACTGTTACTCCATCTAAAGCACACACAAGTATGTGGTCTACACAGCAGGCAGCCCCTTAATCAAACAAGAACTCACTCAAGTCTTATCATTCCCACCCATCTCTGTGTAAACAGTAGTCAAAAAGTGTCCTTGAAATCAAAAAAATGTTGGTTTTTGGTGATTTGGAACTCGAGATAACAGTCTATGACACTTATGGCAGAAATTACATATGTTCTGAATGGTAATGAAACTAGATTGCTGGATTAAAGTGAACAGATTTTTTTGTTTGTTTTAAAAGCAGGGTTATTTGTCTGTGTTGTTTAAGCCACTTTGTAAGCAATTAGCATTTTTATAGTCCAATAAAAAATGTTAAAGTTCCATAAAAAACATAAAATGTCTTTTCACCTCTTCTTTTTTATTATTACGGGAGTCTTTGAAAGTGGAATTTTTACTTTATACATTGTTAAAATACCAATGGCTTGCCACATTGTAAAACTGCCAGTCAGATAATTGAAAATGAATTTTGCAGTCCAAGACTGTACAAGTCATTGACTCTATTTTTCATCTTGTTTGTCAATGAAGTTGTAGAGTAATTTATTTAGTTGGTGTTGTGGAAGTGATTCGTCACTGTTCCTGGAAATTAAACAATAAACCTGAAGTGCTTCCTGTTGTCTTCCTAATTGCACCCAATTAATGAAAATGCAACACAAGAATTTGTCCTCGAAAACTTCCTTTTTTTGGCTAGAAAAATATAAGACATATTTCTTGACAGAGTCATTTCAGAATTTTATTTTTTTTAGGTGATTTTGACGATGCTAAACAGTTTTATACCAATTTGTACATGGTAAAGATAACAAATGACACAAAATAGCTTTACCTGATGTACCGTACTCAGAATTTTGATTGTTTTCCAATTTTGCTGGACAGGTCCAAGTGTTTGTCATTAAGAAAAGTCCATTTGTCAAGAATTGAGTGTTTTGTTTTGATACATGTCGCTTATGTTCTGCCAATTGTCAAAGGATTTCAATATTTACACAACTCACTGTGGCATGACCTGTACTCCTTTGACACACTTAATGCAGATTTTGGTTTAATGGTAGTTTAGTATCATATATATATATATAGCCACTTTCCAAGTTTTTGCTTTCTTATTTTGATTATCTGTATGGAACCTATTTTTTGTTTTGATTCAGTCAAAATTTGACTTTGACAGTTGACAGTGTCCAAGATGTAGACATAATTTTTTCTGGTATTAATTACATGATGACGCATATTCATTTCTAAATCTGCCCCGAAGCAGTCATGCTGTCCTCTGATATTGGTATACTTATATAAGCACATATATTGTTGCACCTTGCAGATTAAAGCTTGGAAAACCGGCTCTTTGTTAATATTTCACCTTTTGCATTTCTGGCAGAGGTCATTGTTTGCTGTGTTGCAATCCCAAGTGTTTGATAGAAGAGAATGTCGAAAAAAATTATTTTAATATGACTTGATTTTATCAAAATTTTTAATCGAATGTTTCATTGGTTTCCAGCAACAGGGCAAAACAACACGTTTGCTTCACCCCAACGAGATCGGCGATGACACTCCATATTCCCGATTGCTACAGCAACAACAACTTTACTTGCAGCTGCAAATTATGAACAAACAGTACAACCAAAGGTGTGTACGTGTTGTTGTATCCTAAAAGCCTTTAACAAAACAAAAACAGGCGTGTCTTCAAACATAATCCTAGGTCTTTTTTATCATTTTGCCACAATTTTGTTACTGTAAGTATTTTAAATTTTGTAAATTCTCTGCTCTGTCAAAGAGTAAGCCACGCTTTTGTTTCTTACAATTTTTCAATACTGCTGAACCAACAGAAGAATAGAATGCAATTCCTTACTCTAAATATTATGATTTTTTTGCATTATACCTTTACAGTGGAGAAATCCCAAAACGTTAAGCCTAAAATTTAATCATAGAATTGATTTATCGGCAGGTCGGGAGACGCATCCCAACAGACTGGTAGCTTTTCACAGAAGGTATGTGATTATTTTGCTTTGCCTAATGTAACTAGCTGTAATATTGTACACAACCTTTTTTGTGTGAGTAAATAAGCAAAAATACTTGTTTTGTGAGTTCTGCCTAATATGTAACATGTTTAATATTTCAACCTTAAACTACATTTTTGTGAAACTTTTTGTAATATTCCTTTGCAAACTATTGCGCTTTAGCTGTACATTCATACCATTCACCAATGAAGCAAATTTGTCCTGTTGCAAATTTAAAAAGCTTTTCAAATGTTTACTGGCATTGTTTTAAATAAACCGAAATCCCATAAAAATAAACACTAGTTTGGAAGCTACTAAGTTTGTTTCTGTCAACCTGTTTACAAAGCTTTACGTCTAAAATTGTTTGGCTGCCCCAAAGACTGCCTCTATTTTCAAATATGGTCTAAATCTATCGTGCATTGGATTAAAAACAGATCATATTATCTCACTGTAGCCCTCAATCCTTTTCAAATCACAATCATTTCAACTTTCGAACTTAGCAGTTTTGCAGATGGGGGATTAACTTAGCACCGTAAAGTCTTTGTTATACGATCTGCTGCTCACGTAAAAGATTGTTTTGTGCTAACTCAATTAGACTAGGACCTGGGCCAACACCACAGCCAATTATGTTAACCACAAAACCCTGCAAATTAAGCCAAGAGGATTTTGTAGTGTACATTTTCTAAAACCAATGTTGTGTGATATGCCACGCTTGAGATGATCTTAGGTTTAATATTTTTTTGTGAGAATTTTAAAAAATGGCTTTAGGCAATGATTTTAACTGCACCACCAAGTATAAAAAATACTTTTATGATGTCGTTTTTAATTGCGAGGGTATGGTATTATTTGTAAAGGTACAGTTTTGAATGAATTAAGCTTTTGTTTAATGTGTTTGTATTTTGAAGTGTAATTTCTTTTAGGCCTAATAAAGTCCATTTCATTCCATTACCTCCTTACCTACTCTTGACCATAAAAAACTCACTTTATAGCATATCTCTTGTACACATTACTTACTGCTGCAAAGCTATCCCATCATCAACAAGCACAACCTTAGCAGATGGCTGTGGTTTTAAAACCTATAACGTGATCATATTTATCCCAGCTGCTACTTCACAGTTCAACATTTTTTTCACAACAGGGAATCGGTCCGCCACCACCCCCTCCGATATCGCAATTGATGAAATCCGATAAACCGCGGTCCAGCACAGCACTCACGCTAAGTAAACTTGAGGAAATGAAAGTGTCGGAACTAAAAGAAGAACTAAAGTTTCGGCGGCTTAAGGTGAACTGTTGTGTTAAAATAATAATTTTTAGAGTCAAAAATATGCAGGGCCTCGACCAGCTTTTAACATTGAACATTTAACATTTTGCATCTGCTCTCTTTAAACAGTTGCCCTCTTTCAATAGTCACAGAAATATATAACTTGCTTGCTGTATGAGATAGAAAAAAAACAGTGTTGATATACTTACACTTATATTCATGTTTGCAGCTTTTTCTTGGATAAGCAACCCCTTTCACTTTGTCAAACATATTGAAGTTTTTGTGTATTGACATGTATAAAACTACACAGCAAACTTGTCTTAATTTTCAACTCACATTTTTCCTTTTTGCAGGTTACTGGCACCAAGGAAGTATTGGTTGAAAGGCTAAAGCCATTCTGTGTGGACAGTGAAAATCCCTTGTAAGTAAAAATGCTTTACACTGACAAATTTACATGTAGATATGTCATGCACGAAAAACAACAAAATGTTGTAAACTTTGGTATGTGTAAATGCACATCACATTTTATCCAAACATTATTTTACCAAACAGAGTTGAAAATGAGATATGGGGGTTAGGTACACATTTCACAGTTTTAAAACTTGAGCAGAAAGGTACAAGCCAATACCTGGGGATACTCATTTCCTATGTTATACCAAATGCCGTTAGGAATGGCTTCTAGCTTTCTGTGAAGATTGCGATATTTTGACATTGTCAAAAAACTTACCAAANCACATTTTATCCAAACATTATTTTACCAAACAGAGTTGAAAATGAGATATGGGGGTTAGGTACACATTTCACAGTTTTAAAACTTGAGCAGAAAGGTACAAGCCAATACCTGGGGATACTCATTTCCTATGTTATACCAAATGCCGTTAGGAATGGCTTCTAGCTTTCTGTGAAGATTGCGATATTTTGACATTGTCAAAAAACTTACCAAAAGTACCCACTTACGTCTTGGTAAAAATGCAGGTGGTTCAACTAACAAAATAAACTAATTAATGGAAAAAATACCTACTCTTAACTTAACAATTATTGTTGCAGTCTCGCTGACCTTCAGCTTGGCGATGATAATTCATCATCGGGGGCCTATGTAACTGCGGGAAGTCCAACCACCATGAACGATGTAAGTTGACAATGTGGAATAATTGAAAACTCAATTCTTTGTAATATTAATTGCGCTTCTTATAAAAAGCAGTAAAAAGCATTGTTTTGACAAGCTGGTCAGAGTATATGCCATAACTAGGTAATGAAAAAGTGAGGTTGCCTTACAAAAATGTCGATTATTAAATCCAATTATATAATGTACGTTAATTTTGCAATTTCAAATTAGCTGTAATGGGCTGGTTCCCGTCCGTATGTGACCCGGGCCGACAATGCCCAGGTCGGTTGTAGACTGCAAAATTTTTCAACTACATCATTTTAGGAAACCTGAGTTTTGAATTTTTTTCAGTTTGATAAATTTTAGCAACATTCCAAGGATTGCTATTTGAACTAGTAAACTGTGTGTTTGACCAAAATTGTGTGGTGTGATGTTGTGACACAGAAGCAAATGCTCACACCAGTGGTTCCTAAACTTTTTCCTTAACGGTACCCCCTATCTTATTTTCCAGAAAGTAATTGTTGTTCTCATGTTTAAATAACAAACAATTTTGTTTGGATGTTATAAACATAATGTAGTATCTATATATCTGGCCCTTAGCAAGAACGGTCATTTTGGTTTCACTGAAATTGAAAACAAGGCAAAAAAAAACTGACCAACTGTTTCATTTCAACAGGTCACCTTCCAAGCTGTGGCCCAGGAAAACCACTCCATGCAACCCATTATCACCCAGGGACTTACCCTCAGCCCCAACAACACCGACCAAGTGGGGTCCAATGATGCAGGTCCCAGTACAGCTTTCACCATCGACCCCAACACAGTTTTCACCCATCGTGTGGCACGGATGCCGATCCCGGAACAACATAAGATTGTGTTGAAGCAGGAGAAGTTTACGATGCCAACCTGGCATTCAAATGTACAAGATGCAAGGTTAGAATTTTCAAGGCAATTTTTTTCATGCCTTTAATACGTTTATCATTTAGCAAGAGGTCACCCAATTTATTTTAAAACAATAACCCAAGTTTACTCCCAAAAATTATATTTTTGTGCTCAATTATAATGAGCAACTGTAGACCTTAAGAACATGTATTTGTCACAAAAAAACAAGACCCGTAGTTTTAATGATTTAAAAAAGCAGCCAACAACTCCCGGAAATTGTAACTGATCTCACTTGGTTTGTGGCCCATAGTTTTGGCGTAGGCTACGGCTAAAGCTAACTGTGATTTAAGCAGCCAAAGTGATTAAAAAAATGAATGAACTTGGTGATAAAAATGTATCTCAGAAAGTGGTTAGTGTCACCCCCCCAAAAAAAAGTTAAAAAGTATGTCAGTGAAACTGGAACAAACGTTGCAGCTTGATGACCGGGCT
>QXVZ01003514.1:0-11681 GCA_008931825.1 Phallusia fumigata
GTGTGCTCAAAATTTTAAAGATAAATTGTAAAACTTTTGCGGGAAGTTAATAATTGGCATGTTTAAGAATTCCATGATGTATCTCTCAAATAAACGATGTTGCTTAATCTCATTTCATTTTCCTTTACCTCCATGCCTTACCTTTTATCAATGTATAAAAACTCTTTAAAAGATCCACCATTTTTTCTTTTAGTTCGCTATGGGAGCAATGGAGGACGGTTAATGGTTGCACTTATGTTTGGTTTCTGTCTAATGACGGCAATAAGTATCTACTATATGAATAACTCTTCACAATTTGAGGTTGGTTTGTTTGCTGTCATACCACTAATTGTAATGTGTTCATTCAAATTTTAAGTTGTTCTGGGGAAAGGATGGAATAATTGAATAAACATCTTTTAGATTTAGATTTATGTTTTCTACCAAAAAAAGGGAATAGTACTCAAAACTATTTTTTAATGTAAATTTATAAATGTTTAATTAACAGAAAATTTCCCCAAAGTAATACCTCAAGTCTAAAACCTGCTTATATTAGCACATACTTTTCAGACTTCAGCCAAGCAAATGCATAGAAGATATGAAACTTTGAAAAAAAATCTTAAAGAACAGGAAAGTGAAAAAAATAACATGAGGATGGATATTAGAGACAAAGTGACAGCTCTTGAACTCAAAGAAGGCAAGTTTTTGGTAAATCTTGTGCAACAACTCTGTATTCATATGTTTGTAGTTTAAACCCTGTCATGACCCTACATGTTTCCACAAACGTAAGCCACATAGCATTATTAAAGCCTGATCTAAAATTGTTAATATTCCAGTGGAATTTAAATATAGTATGAAGCTTACATTTAGTTAAGGATGACAATTCTTAAGGTGTTTCTCTGTATTGTTTCAGAGCGCTTTCAAACTCTAATGGGAAATCAAGAAATACTTCAGGCAGACAAAAATGACTTACAATTAAAAGTTGCAGAGTACCAAATGGAACTGGTTCGTTTTGTTGCATTTTCTTGTTTGCAATTTTACAAAGAAAATTTATGAACATGTTGTTTAACATTGCCAAGTTTGGAAAATTGGTTGTAAAACATAATCAACATAAAGCAGTTGCCTGACAAAATTTTGTGAACATTTATTAACACAAATAACTAACATCAGAAACCTGTTTTGTAATCTTAAACTTATTTCTTGGTGATATTAAAATTTATTAAATAGTTAACCCAAAAACTGATTATTTTATTGAATGTATAGTTTTGTCAGCTGATTGAAATATTTAATTTGTGAATTTAATCAGGGTAGCTATTTTTTTAGGAATCAGAAAAACGTAATGCAAAATTTTTACAAAGTGAGGTGAAGGAACTAAAGAATTCTATTGAAGAGTATGCTTTAGAGCGAAAAGAGACTGAAGTCTTGTTGTGAGTGTTTTAGATTAACATTTTAAACATTTATAAAATTTTGTGCGCTTAGGGCAAAAAATGTAAATATATTTAGAAATATTGTTTACTGTTATTTTTTTACAATTCAAAAAACAATTATTTTTGTTATTTAGGTATTTTAACAGCTATTTGTATCACCCTCATCCTGTTTTTCTGTCAATAAAAAACCTAATTTGCAGTTCGTTTTTCTCTTTCAAGTTTTATTAATAAAAAATTGTACATATGTTTAGAATCTCACATAGGGAAGTACAACAGGAACTTAATGCAACCATCGCTATTATGGAAGAACAATTGGAGTCTTACAGAAATCTTGTTCATACTTTGCAGGATGAAGTTGAACAGTTAGAAAAAGAGGCAGAGGTAAATGCCTTTTATATTGCATTTATGTGATAACTGAATAATATGTATTGTGTCAAATACAGAAAAGGCAACAGTTAGTTGATTGTTACACAGAATTCTTTTGTGAAAAGGAAAATTCTGAAAAGACAAAATAATTATTTTTGTTTACTTGCTTGTAAATTATTCTTTATGAAATTTTAAACACACAGCCTAATACGCATGTGCTAATTAAAATGATCTATATTATTACATATGCACTTGACAATTATCGAATATTTGAAAAGATTAAAAAAAGTAGGTTTGTTATTTTAATTTTATGAAAAAAAACACTGCATAGAACAAAATTTTACACTAGTTTTATTTAAGTTTGAACGACACAACAAAAAACAACATTGCCACCATTCAAATACAATAGAGTTATACCAGGTGTTTTTCAGTAAATTTATTAAATAGGAAGAAAACAGAAATTATAACAGTTGCAAGTACACATAAAGCTTGGAGTTTTTAAAAGGCCATCATTATTAACAGGATTGACCAATGTGATTGGTTTGCTAACCATAGTTACCTTATATGCCATAACATGATAGCTCAATAAAATCAACTGTTTGTATTGCACCTTTGTTTGTCAAATTTATTTAGCAGGCTGTATTGTATAAACCTTGTTGCACTGATTCATTGTTCCCAATCTCTTCCTGTTTCATAGTGTCATACACAAATTATCATTAGTATTGCACTAATATGCTGGTTAGATGTATTGTTACAAAACAACAAAGTTGTTTAAGAAGGCCAATCAGTTTTTCCTGATCTTTTTGTTTAAATACCAAGGTATCTGATTCTAATAATTTTTACATTAATTAAGCAACAAAAACCAACATTCCCCACTACATAAGATGAATTTAAAAAAAGCAACCAAAACCACAATACATCAAGCCCATTAACATGTTACACAAATTTTTACACATTGAAGAAAATGCACTAATGATGACTATTGTCGAAATGTTTGCAATCAAATGTATTCACTAACTGCAAAGGCTCAGCAGTTATGATTTTAATTAAATTACTCTTCAAGTCTGTGTCTTGTTTTTTGTTTTTGTTTTCTTACTAACAAGCATGTTCATGCTGGAGATACCATGCATACTTTTGGGAAAGACATGTCAAAGAAAAATAAATGCTTCCCCAAAACACTTAAAATGTCTGAATGTCCTTCATTCTGTATTTTACATTTTCTGCAGAAACCTAATTGTAAGGATTTAAAATGTATCGAGAGGAAATATGACAATATCGATGTTGTAGACATAATAGTTGCAAGTTCAGTTTGTACTTTAACTCATAGATACGCATCTTTTTGAAAGTCAAATTTTTTCTGTCTTTAGTCGAAAGCAAACATGCCCGAAAAGGAAATATCCACTTCCTACGATCAAACGAGCTACGTAGAGGAGGTTGCTGAGGCCACAGAACACAATGTAATGGAAAATGGAAAGGCTTCAAGTTCATCATCCGCGGTAATTGGGTCATGTTTTTGTGGTTGCTGCAAAGTTGTAGTATTTTCTCGTTTATCCACTTTGTCATGTTTCTGCGTCGCGATCTACCATTTAAATCCTCGGCCTTGATGTTTTTTGAAGCTTTTTAAGAGGGCTTAGTTTATCTTTTTAGTTATACTTTGTTGTGTCAATACGTTGTCAAGATGAAAATCCGCGCAATTCGTCTGAGGTGCCAGTATGAATTCGGGTAATGGGTCGGGGTTGTATTTACGCAAGGACCTGATGGTCATTTGCTCAGGGGCATAAGCGTACCGGCCCAAACCGCTGTGCTAATCCGTATCTAGTAGATAAAGCGCAGCTCTTGATCTAGTGTTTTCTATTAAGGACGATACCCAATTTAAGCAAACTAAACAAATACAGAAAATACAGTATCTAAACCGAAAGCCAACTTTTTTTTACAGACTGACACTACCGCTGAAATAAGCTCACTGGAAACAAAAACCATCATTGATGACGAAGTCACACCACCAAACACAAACGTTAAAGATGACGTACCTGAAGACGTTGGCAGACCACCAAAGGAAACTGAAAGTGTTGACGCATACGATGTCACACAACCGACAGAAACCAATTATCCCGAGGACGCAGAGAATCTCCTGCCTCCAGCTTATGACCCAGAAGCATTAAACGAGCCGAAAATTTCTAAGCCAAGTAGTGAGGCTACTGAAGATTTTGATGAAGCAGAATACTTTGAAGAGGATGAACAGGTAGATGAGATGGATTATATTGATACAGAAAATGATACAGTGATCCCGGAGGAGTATCGTGCTAAATTTCTATCTAAAGAGGAAAGTCGGGATTTTGATTATGATGCAGATGCGAGTGAAGGCATAGCCAGTCAAAATGTCTCGTTCAAGGACTACGAAACGACATCGGATAACGATGCTGGAAACATCGATGAAGAAGAAGACCAAACAGAATATCTTGATGAGTTTGAGGGAGACAACAGCGACATTGAGTCAGATCTTGATACGTTTGTTACAGAAGACAGCGACGCTAAAAATATTCTTGACAATGAGGAAGGTTTCGATTATGCCGCGGACTATGATGCCAATGAAAGTGATGAGGAAGATCAAACAACAGATATGACTGAGTTAAACGAAGAGGAAAAAATTTCTGAAAATTTCCGGGCAAATGGGCAAGATGACGAGGAATATGAAGATTGGGATGATGACGTTGACGGGATCGAGACTTTCGAGAAGGAAGACGCGGAGACGAACTTCGGAGCAGAACTCGACATCGACGAAATTGACGATGCGCCACACGTCGATTATGACGTCATCGTTGGAGATGAAGATGCTGATGCTGATCTAGCAGACATTGACATCTATTGAGAAAAAGTGGCAGAAACAAATCTAGACTTTCCGAGCAAGATTCATGCAGTGGATTGTGACAATGCTTTGTAGAAAAAGGGCTAACTGCATAAGGTTTACCACAAGCGCTCTTTAAGTGTAAACCTTCATGTGTAGGAAACGCATGGTTTTATGCCGTAAAATGTTTTGATAAACTTGGGGCCGTAGACCTAACGGGACCTTTTTGCGTCAATGTAAATACATAGTAAATTATAAATAGCAAACCCCTGTCAGTGGATTGTTCCGACATTATCGTTACTTTATTTCCTTTGATTTTTCATGTACTTCAAGAATGGTGCCTTTTTACTTATTTTTCCAGGTCAGACGTTTTCAAGTGCAATTGCTTCTATGTTTTAGTGCAATGTAATCGTGTTTACAATGCCCTTGTCCAAGAAACTAAGGGCGTACTGTAGCAATAGTAACTGTAAAGTTGTTTGCCACATATAAGCAACTTTTGAAACACTGATATAATACACACTGATTAAATTTTTAAATTTAATGTTTGAATTTTTGTTCTCAAACCCTCTCTCTCTCTCTCTCCTTTTTCAAATCTCATTTCCATTTTTTTCTTGGTTAAAATTTTTGTTTATCGCTTATCGCGTGTTTAGCAGAAACTAAAATACCGATATGTTCTCGCATGTATACTTTTCAGGTTCAAATAATTGTTTACTTGCACTATTCAGGATATTTTTGCGTCAATTTTATTAAAGCACTTCTATGCACTTAGCAGATGACGATGCGCTCAGCTCATCGCTGCCCAATATTAAGTCAGAATTTATTTATTCTTTCTCCTTCGCTATGGACATATATATAACCATTGTAACTATTGTGTTTGTAACTTTATGTATTGTAACATAAATATATCACTTTCCGGTTACTTTGTTTATTTTTGCAGCGACTGAGATCTTTCTGGAACGAAAAACGTGATAATTTATTTAAACTGTAAAATACATGTGAATAAAATCGTCGACACGTTCATAGGTGGCAAAATTGAAAAAAACATGTTTTTGTTCCCTGGCCTGGTCCACTGTTATTGTTGTTTGGGCAGGTTTCGACTAGGCCTGGTCCACTATTATTGTTGTTTGGGCAGGTTTCGACTATATGTATGATAACTGGGTGGCGTACCACTATGCTGCCTTGCGTTATCTGACTGTTTGCAACAGACCAAATATCTCAAGCATAAAGAGCGCATGCAATCGAATGAAAACGCTAAAAGTGCCTTTTCACTTCACGGGAATCCCCGAACATACGCACTTGGCGGGAAATTTGTAAACTATATTCCTAATTCTAAGCTATCTTAGCAATGATGAAGGCTGGGGAGAGATGTGCCTATAATGTGACATTTCCGAACGAAATTTCCAAAGTAATTTAAAATTTGAGGAGGAAATCCATGGTAACATGTATTTAATGAAGGTTATTCTTAGGTCATTAAGATGACGACTCCCAACAGCGTAGTTAAATTCGAAAAACTTTTTGAATCTAAACTTGACAACATTGAACAAATGTTTCTCTTAAAGCCCCTGTTGGATTACCCTGAAGGTTGTCTTGAACTCCAAAACTTTAAATCAAAAGTTCATGAACTTCGTCACATTGTGGATCAATATAGAGTAGCAGTGGTTGATTGGAAAAAAGAACTAGACCAACTAAAGGTATGTTTTGGAAGCCTAACTTAAACCAACTATTTTGTTTTTGAACTTTAAAAGCTACAATTCTGTTTGGCATTCCACTGACAATAAGTGTTATTTGGGTCTGATGGTTGAATAAAAAAACAAAAAAACAACACAGTTACCAACCTAAACACTTCAGGTGGGTCAAAATTTGGAACTGCAGGTACCAGGGTTACAGGGTATATGTTGAAACCATAGGCGTCTATTTTTTAGCAAATATTTTTTTGTGTGGGGTGCCGAAGTGATCAAATCCAGGCGGCCTAATACATGATCACATTACACATCATACACCTGTTGGTTCATAGCATTATTATGCTCTCTGGTATCGCTAATATTATTGGTTAATATAGCACAAGAGAAGTGCAAAATGGGACTTCCTCTTGCATTATTTAATGAACGAATAGAAAATTGCCCCTCTTGCCTTGCACATGTTTGGTGAAAATAAGTCTTTTCGTCACGGCGCAAGCAACATTGTTCTCAAAGCAAGCACATAATAACGAATCCAGGAAATTTCAGACTTTTTGTTATGACTGCCAACCTAGAAACTTCCAGTGAGGTGGCCGCCACCCCTGTCACCCCGGGAATCGACGCCTATGGTTGAAAATATTGCATTAAAAAGGGGTAATTTAAAAACTACTGACACCAACACAACTCCAGTGTTCAAGGCAACCTTCAGTATTTTATAGCTTGCTTTGCTGCTGTTTTATAACTTTCAATAAACTTATGTGTTTGCATAGATTCCATAGATTTAAGTGAAACTGTGTGTCACATTATCAACACACATTAATGAACAGCATTGCATCCTTGCCTGCATACAAATATACAACCTTGCCTGCAGAGGAATAACAATGCATTTAAAGCAATTAATGCTACAATTTCAGGAGGATTATGAAGCTTTAAGTAATATGAAACCTCGTATTGATGCACTACTGCTGTATTCCCTGAAACATTCCACTTCTAAATCAGAGGGGTCACCAAAACCACTAAGTTCTGTGACAGAATCTGAAGGTATTGTAAAATACCCTGTGGTGGGTCCTAGGTGTACTTGACAACAATGTCCAAATCAGATGAGATTTGTACAGTTTGTAAAGCATGTTATTGTGATGCACTGATTGTTGTGTTATTCACATATTGACCAAGGAGTTGACTTGCTAGTCCTATAAAGTTTATATATTTCACCATAGTATGTGATGATTACAAACTCCTTACCATATATTGATGGTACCCAACAATTTTTCGCATGTAAAAAGAAAAATAATCTACAACTTTGCATGTTTGCATGGGGATCCATACGTTGGAAAAACAATCATCATAGAAATGTGAAATAATGTAGTGAATGTATGTATCCTTTTTAAACTGTATTTTAGTGTGTAAGTATTGACAAAAGGACAAATTTCACCTGTCTGGTTCTTAAGAATGTTTTGTTAAAATGTCAAGATATTTATGTTAATTGTACTGGCCTGTTGTTAGAAAACAAAGAAAATGTTGCAGCACCACAGAGATCCAAGCAAAAATCGATTGCTCAACTGAACCTGGTGACAAGTTCCCAATTTAATAAACTACCCAGGTAAACCTTTTGTAAAAAAATGATTGGTCAGTGTTTTTTGTCATTAGGATTTGCAGTTTTTACACACCTTTGTACATTACTTCTTGTCCACAAAAATAGTGAACTAAGCCTGTTTGTGTCAATCGTGTTGTTGGTTACGTATTTGGCAATTATTTGTTGTTTAGACATGTACGTGGACACCTAAGTCTTGAACAGATGAATGCTGGTGTAACAGAGGTCAATGAGATTTTGAAGGGCAAATATGAGTTTCTAAGTAGACCAAGAAAAACCTTGTCTCTAAAGGAGGACAAAAGAAGAGCATTGTATCTTGAGCAAGCCAAGGAAGTCAAAGGTTTGTATCCCCAACATTTCTTTGACAGACTTTCCCATAAAAGTGGTTGTTAAAGGGGTGTTAGAATTTTATACACTGTTTCAAACAGGCACTGCTCATGCAATATTCTTTGTGGACGAAGACATTCAGCTTTATGGAAAAATGCTCAAAACGAAACGAAAAACAAAAGACACAGTGTTTTTGATTCTGAGGCATATGGGAATTATTAAGGAAACTCACAAAGGAAAACTAACCAGATATGCAATTCTGAAGTGCTAAATTTATTGAGTCCTAGTAGTATTTTACTTAATAACAAGAGGATAGTGCAAGCAATACATATGTGCACTTTTTATGATTTACATAACCAATAAATGGTATTGAACTGACAAAGTGTAATATTAACAAAAGTTCAAATGGTAGTCACCAAACTCACTGCTGTATCAAGCCTTGGCTATAAATTGACCAATAGTTAGTAGTTACAATGATGCTGCAACATGTTTCACTGGTAATTATGGGTCCCCTTCCTAAAGGGGGCACATATTGTTTTCACTCTGTTTTTTTTTCTCACCTGCAGCTTCTCCATGTGCGTTTGGCATGAAATATTTGATGGATTTGGATGAAACTTTCACAGCTGGTAGATTTGGTTAAGGCAGTGTGTCGCCAGATTAGTTTAACCCCATAGCCCCAGTGGTTACCCCGCTAGCCCCCTAAAAAGGGTCAAATGACTAACAATCTCAGAATTGAATAAAATTTGGACAGTTTGTATCATATGTTATTGTGGTGCAATATTTGATGTGTTTTACCGATGGCCCCAGTAGTTAACCCACTAGCCCCCTAAATTGGCTCAAATTGTTAAACATTTTACAAATTGAATGAAATTTGGACAGTTTGTAGAACATATCATTGTGATACATATCATAATTGCTGTGTTTTACCCTATAGCCCCAGAAGTTACCCCACTAGCCATCTAGAATAGGTCAAATTACTAAACAAAGTCGAATTGGATGAAAGTTTGTAGGTTGGGTCATAGTTAGTTATGTTATCAATTGTGTTATAATTTTTACAAAATTAAATAAAAATATCTGCTTCTGTTCTGTACATATATTCACAGTAACTTACAATTATTCTACAGCTTTGCATGTGTGGACCTATGCGCAGAAATAATCATGTTATGAAAAGCTTAAGTAACTGTGGGACCCAAGGTGAAATGATAGGGTGAATTTATATGTATTTTTAAATAGGGTAATAGTGTTTATGGAATGGCAATATGGTGAAGACCCCTAATGTTTTGAAGGCATAATAATGCCTTATACTTGTTTTTATTCTATTGTGGGGCCGTGTTTTTGTCACAGACAAAAAACAACTTGATCTGTCCATTTGCTAAGTTTTTTTTGTTGGGATACAGAATACAGAAATATTTTTTTTATACTGGCAAGTGGCAAATAAAACTTTATGTAAGAAATTGTTTCCATGTAAGATCACCCAAAACAGTGCATATGGCAGCACATAGCTTTACAGCAGTTCTTGCAAACACGTCCACATGGACAAAAGTCGAACACAAGTTTTTGGTCAGCTTTATTGTTTAAGTTCAATGCTTATGCAACACAACATTTTCAGGGTGGAACCAATCTTATAAACAAGTGCAATACACATTTAAAAATGCAAAACAGCAATTAATTCAAGGACAAACTTAAAATTTCTATTCTTTATATTGGGGTCTGGTGTTTGACAAGCCAATTGTCTTTGTTTTTAACCATCAGGTAGTCCAGCATGGCTGCCATGTAAAAAATTTCACTAAATTTAACTGGTGTCACCTTTTGACAAAATTTTATGCCAGCAAAATTGATAAATTTCAGTTACTTCACTGGTGTTTGTGGTACCCCATCTTAGTTTTGCAAAACAATGTGAAAAACTAGAAAAACTTTTGAAAATTAAAAAAAATACAAACTGCTATCTTTCTGTTGAAGCTGTACATTAAAATAGAAAATGTACCTTTATATTTGATCCGTCAAACGTGCAATATTTGGCCAGCATGTAAAACTTGCTTAAAGCAAAAACTTTTAGTGCAGTTCTTGATCAAAACAAGATCATAAATTGCACATATACACAAACTGCATAATGGTAAAAGCTATTGTCAGAATTTCCAGTGTGATCAGGGATTTGTAAGTTTCACATATGCAAACAATGCACCATTGCAAACCACACCAAGAATTCCAAATGATTTGAAGCCATAATACTGAAAAATGAAGCCACCAATGGTGGGTGAGACACTACGAATGAGGGAATGGACCGCCATGCTTATTCCAATAACAGAACCTGTACAATAAGGAAGAGAGGGTTTTTATCCAGGTCTACACTTTATATTGAAACAGAAATGCCCCAAATCGACAATACATTTGATATTATTGTGACCTATTCAACTACTATAAAGTCGGTGATGATTGTTAATATTGGGTGTTATCACTTTAATTGGTTTAACCCACTTGGATTGATCATTGCTGCATGAGGTAATTTTTCACATTCCAATTTGGAAATGAGTTTGCTGGGTAAAATATGAGCAATGACTTATACACATTGAACATACATATATACCTGTGTCATCTATTGCAACAGATTTTGTCATCATGGCCTGCACCACTGTCGAAAACACTGCACCGGCTACGACCATGGGCAAGCATACCAGGCAAAAACCATATATTTCTGTGACAAATGCTAGCATGCCATATGAGACAAACAACAAACCTATAGAAAAGTTTATTAAAGCACGGTCACTGAATCCCTGTTTTGTTAAACGGCCAACAATAAGACCCTGTGTAATCTGTGGATATAAAACATGAAATTTTAAATCAGAAATTGTTTTTGTCTATAAGGTTGTGTAAATAGAAAGTGTTGCTTTCTGAACACTGCATTATACCAAATAAGATGTGGCCTGTGACCATATTTTGTGTGGTCAAAAAATTACATACCATATAAACTATGAATTTTACCAGATTATACATACAGCGCCATTCAAATTTTGAAATTTTTGTGACAATTTTGTATTTATATTTATTTTCCTAACGTATAGGAATAATTATTCTTGTTAGAAAATTTATCATAAGAATACTGTCCTCAAAGTTGTAAAATGTGTATGTAATAATGTTTGCTTTTTGTCTGATCAAACAATTAAATCATAAATGCAGGACCTACCATTGATAAAACGCCAATGTACGATAAAACATATCCATTAACATCAGCAGTTAAGTGAAAGTGGTTGAGAGCAATCATACTGAACATGCTGTGCAAGACTCCAATAGGAATTCCTGATACAGTTTTAAGGAATAGAAGGTTTCGTGCTACAGGGTTTTTCCATACAAGGTTTATAAACAAGTTAACGTCTATTAGCTTGTTTGATTTTGCCTTTGAAGCTTTGTCTGGTTGAGAAGCTTCATCACTGTCAGAATCATGTGCCTACAGAGGAAAAAACGCGTTTGAATTTCAA